>JARBWK010000017.1:21060944-21165392 GCA_030556195.1 Anolis apletophallus | reverse complement strand
CCACTCTTAGCATCACTTTCTCCCTCTTTTCCTCCCCAAAGTAATTGTGGGAGTAGAAGTTCAAAACACCCGAGGGCAGTAGTGCCCCCCTGGCCTAGACTCTAGGCAAGGCCTGGGCAAAGTTGGGCCTTTCGGGTGTTTGGACTTCAACAATTCCTCACATCCTCAGGAAGGGCCTGAGGCTGAGGAATTGTGGGGAGTTGAAGTCAAAACACCCGGAGGGCCGACCAATGCCCCACCTGGCCTGACTCTAGGCAAGGCCTGGGCAAGTTGGGCCTTTCGGGTGTTTTGGACTTCAACTCCCACAATTCCTCACAGCCTCAGGAAAGGGCCTGAGGCTGTGAGGAATTCTGAGAATTTATGTCCTATACACCCGGAGGGCCGGTAATTGCCCACCCCTGGCCTAGACTCTAGGCAAGGCCTGGCAAGTTGGGCCTTTCGGGTGTTTTGGAACTTCAACTCCCACAATTCCTCACAACCTCAGGAAAGGGCCTGAGGCTGTGAGTGGGAGGAAGTCCAAAACACCCGGAGGGCCGGTAGTGCCACCCCTGGCCTAGACTCTAGGCAGGCCTGGGCAAAAGTGGGCCCTTTCGGGTGTTTTGGACTTCAACTCCCACAATTCCTTACAGCCTCAGGAAAGGGCCTGAGGCTGTGAGGTGTGGGAGTTGAAGTCAAAAAACACCCGGAGACCGGTAATTGCCCACCCCTGGCCTGGACTCTAGGCAAGGCCTGGGCAAAAGTTGGGCCTTTCAGGTGCTTTGGACTTCAACTCCACAATTCCTCACAGCCTCAGGAAGGCCTAGACTCTAGGCAAGGCCTGGGCAAAGTTGGGCCTTTCGGGTGTTTGGACTTCAACTCCCACAATTCCTCACAGCCTCAGGAAGGGACTGAGGCTGTGAGGGAGACCCAGACTGGGTGATATCCAAACTTCCAGAAGGCGTAATTACCACCCTGGCCTAGACTCTAGGCAAGGCCTGGGCAAAGTTGGGCCTTTCAGGTGCTTTGGACTTCAACTCCACAATTCCTCACAGCCTCAGGAAGGCCCTAGACTCTAGCAAGGCCTGGGCAAAGTTGGGCCATTCAGGTGCTTTGGACTTCAACTCCCACAATTCCTCACAGCCTCAGGAAAGGCCTAGACTCTGAGCAAGGCCTGGGCAAAATTGGGCCTTTCAGGTGTTTTGGACTTCAACTCCAACAATTCCTCACAGCCTCAGGAAAGGCCTAGACTCTAGAGCAAGGCCTGGCAAGGTTGGGCCTTTCAGGTGCTTTGGACGTCAACTCCCACAATTCCTCACAGCCTCAGGAAAGGCCTAGACACTAGGATAGGCCAGGGCAGAGTTGGACCTGTCAGGAGCGTTGGACTTCAACTCCACAATTCCTCACAGCCTCAGGAAAGGCCCTAGACTCTAGGCAAGGCCTGGGCAAAGTTGGACCTTTCCGGTGCTTTGGACTTCAACTCCACAATTCCTCACAGCCTCAGGAAAGGCCTAGACTCTAGGCAAGGCCTGGGCAAGTTGGGCCTTTCAGGTGCTTTGGACTTCAACTCCCACAATTCCTCACAGCCTCAGGAAGGCCTAGACTCTAGGCAAGGCCTGGGCAAAGTTGGGCCTTTCAGGTATTTGGACTTCAACTCCCACAATTCCTCACAGCCTCAGGAAGGCCTAGACTCTAGAGCAAGGCCTGGGCAAAAGTTAGGCCTTTCAGGTGCTTTGGACTTCAACTCCACAATTCCTCACAGCCTCAGGAAAGGCTAGACTCTAGGCAAGGCCTGGGCAAAGGTTGGGCCTTTCAGGTGCTTTGGACTTCAACTCCCACAATTCCTCACAGCCTCAGGAAGGGCCTGAGGCTGTGAGGAAGATGTGGGAGTTCATTGCCAGGTTTGGGTTGCTAGGGATGGAGGCCCCGACCCTTTCCCCTGCCGCGTGACGTCACTGCGCAGTGCGTCCCTGCTTCCTCCAGTGAGAGGAGGGAAGGCCAAGAGGGATGGAGGCCCCGCCCCTTTCCCCCGACGTGTGTCGTCACCGCGCCGTGCGTCCCTGCTTCCCAAGATGGCGGCCCCGGGTCTGCCCTGCTCGCCTCAGTGACAGGAGGGAAGGCGCCCGGAGGCAGGCGAGGCCAGGCGAGGCGGGCGCCCCGGCTTGGTGGGTTTCTGCCGGGAAGGGAGGGCGAGAGGGGAGCCCGTGAATCCTGGGTAGCCGCAGCCGGGCTGGAGGGCAGGCCCTGCCGGGAGCTCTTCTTCCCCTTGGAGCGGCGGGGCCTCAGGGCGCTTGGGAAGGGCCCCCCACCAGGGGCGGTGGCTCTCCCTGCTGGGCCCTGCCTGCCTGCCTGCCTTCCTTTCCTTCTTTGCTTCCTTCCTTTCTGTCTTCTTTCTTTCTCTCCTTCCTTCCTCTCTCTTCCTTCTTCCTTCCTTTCTTTCCTTCTTCGCTTCCATCCTGCCCTCCTTCCCTCCCTCCTCCTTCCCTACTTCCCCCTTCCTTCCTTCCTTATTTCTTTCCTGCCTTCTTTTTCCCCTTCCTTCCTTCCTTCCTTCATCCCTTGCCTTCCTTCCTCCCTCCTTCCTTCCCTCCTTCCCCCTTCCTTACTCCCTCCTTCCTTCTTTCTTTCCTGCCTTCTTTTTCTCCTTCCTTCCTTCCTTCCTTCCTCCCTTGCCTCCCTTCCCTCCTTCCCCCTTCCTTCCTCCCTTCCTTCTTTCTTTCCTGCCTTCTTTTTCTCCTTCCTTCCTTCCTTCCTTCATCCCTTGCCTTCCTTCCTCCCCTCCCTTCCTTCCTCCCTTCCTTCCTTCCTTCCTTATTTCTTTCCTGCCTTCTTTTTCCCCTTCCTTCCTTCCTTCCTTCCCTCCCTCCCTCCCTCCTTCCCTACTTCCCCCTTCCTTCCTTCCTTATTTCTTTCCTGCCTTCTTTTTCCCCTTTCTTCCTTCCTTCCTTCATCCCTTGCCTTCCTTCCTCTCCTCCTTCCTTCCCTCCTTCCCCCTTCCTTACTCCCTCCCTTCCTTCTTTCTTTCCTGCCTTCTTTTTCTCCTTCCTTCCTTCCTTCCTTCCTCCTTCCTCCTCCCTTCCCTCCTTCCCCCTCCCTTTCCTCCCTTCCTTCTTTCTTTCCTGCCTTCTTTTTCTCCTCCTTCCTTCCTTCCTTCCTTCATCCCTTGCCTCCCTTCTTCCTTCCTTCCCCTTCCCTTCCCCTTCCTTATTTCTTTCCTGCCTTCTTTCTTTCCTTCCTTCCTTCCTCTCTCCTTCCTTCCTTCCTTCCTTATTTCTTTCCTGCCTTCTTTTTCCCCTTCCTTCCTTCCTTCATCCCTTGCCTTCCTTCCTCTCCTCCTTCCTTCCCTCCTTCCCCCTTCCTTACTCCCTCCCTTCCTTCTTTCTTTCCTGCCTTCTTTTTCTCCTTCCTTCCTTCCTTCCTTCCTTCCTTCCTCCTTTGCCTTCCTTCCTCCCTCCCTTGCCTCCCTCCCTTCCTTCCCCCTTCCTTCCTCCCTTCCTTCTTTCTTTCCTGCCTTCTTTTTCTCCTTCCTTCCTTCCTTCCTTCATCCCTTGCTTTCCTTCCTCCCCTCCTCCCCTCCTTCCTTCTTTTCTTCCCGCCTTCCCTCCCTCCTTCCTTCCTCCCTTTCCTTCTTTGCTTTCTTCCTTCCTTCCCCCCTCCTTCCCTCCCTCCTTCCCTCCCTCCTTCCTTCCTCCTTCCCCTCCTTCCTTCCTCCCTCCTCCCTTCCCTTCCTTCCCTCCCTCCTTCCTTCCTTCCTTTTCCTTCCTTCCTTCCTTCCTTTCCCTTCCTTCCCTCCTTCTTCCTTCCTTCCTTCCCCCCTTCCTTCCCTCCTTCCTTCCTTCTTCCCCTTCCTTTTTTTTCCTTCCCCTTTTTCCTTCCTTCCTCCTTCCTTCCTTCCTTCCTTCCTTCCCCTTTCCTTCTTCCCTCCTTCTTTCCTTCCTTCTCCTTTCCCTTCCTTTCTTCCCCTCCTTCCTTCCTCCTCCTTCCTTCCCCCCTTCCTTCCCTCCCTCCTTCCTTCTTCCCTCCTTCCTTCCTTCCCTCCTTCCTTCCTTGCCTTCCTTCCTCTCCTCCTTCCTTCCCTCCTTCCCCCTTCCTTACTCCCTCCCTTCCTTCTTTCTTTCCTGCCTTCTTTCTCTCCTTCCTTCCTTCCTTCCCCCCTTCCTTCCTTCCTTCCTTCCTTCCTTCCTTCCCTCCCTGCCCTCCTTCCTCCTTCCCCCTCCTTTCCTTCCTTCCTTTCCCTTCCTTCCTTCCTTCCTTCCTTCCTTCCTTCCTTCCTTCCCTACTTCCCCTTCCTTCCTCCCTTCATTCCTTCTTTCTTTCCTGCCTTCTTTTTCCCCTTCCTTCCTTGCCTTCCTTCCTCCCCTCCTTCCTTCCCTACTTCCCCCTTCCTTACTCCCTTCCTTATTTCTTTCCTGCCTTCTTTTCCCCCTTCCTTCCTTCCTTCCTTCATCCCTTGCCTTCCTTCCTTCCCTACTCCTTCCTTCCCCCTTCCTTACTCCCTTCCTGCCTTCCTTCCTTCCCCCCTTCCTTCCTTCCCTCCCTCCTTCCTTCCTTCCTTCTTCCCTTCCTTCCTTCCTTCCTTCCCCCTTCCTTCCTTCTTCCCCTCCCTCCTTCCTTCCTTCCTTCCTTCCTTCCTTCTTTCCCTCCTTCCTTCCTTCCCTCCTTCCTTCCTCCCTCCTTCCTTCCTTCCCCCTTCCTTCCCTCCTTCCTTCTTTCCTCCTTCCTTCCTTCCTCCCTCCTTCCTTCCTCCTTCCCTCCTTCCTCCTTCCTTCCCTCCCTCCTTCCTTCCTTCCCCCCTCCCTCCCTCCTTCCTTCCTTCCTTCCCCTCCTTCCTTCCTTCCTTCCTTCCTTCCTCCCTCCCTCCCTCCCTCCCTCCCTCCTTCCTTCCTTCCTTCCCCCTCCTTCCTTTCCTTCCTTCTTTCCCTCCTTCCTTCCTTCCTCCCTCCCCTCCTTCCCTCCCTCCTTCCTTCCTTCCCCCCTTCCCTCCCTCCTTCCTTCCTTCTTCCCTCCTTCCTTCCTTCTTTCCCTCCTTCCTTCCCTCCCTCCTTCCTTCCCTCCCTCCTTCCTTCCTTCCCCCCCTTCCCTCCCTCCTTCCTTCCTTCTTCCCCTCCTTCCTTCCTTCCTTCCCTCCTTCCTTCTTTCCCTCCTTCCTTCCCTCCCTCCCGTGCCACCCTCCCCAGGAGAAGGAAGGAGGGCGCTTTGGGGCCAGGGCTGGGGCTTCCTGGGAGGCGGAGTTTCCTTGCCTGGAACCTTCACTGCCAGAGAGGGAGGGGCCAACTCTCCCTCCCAGGACTCCACTGCAGGGCACCTACCAAGCACCTGCCGAGCTGGATTCATTCCGCAGAAGCAGCCACGGCCCTACATTCATTCTGTAGTTTAGATGCAGAGAAGACATCCCACCAAACTACAGCTCCCAGGGCTCCCATCATATTTACCTGTGTCTCCTAAACCAGTGTTTCCCAACCTTTTTTGAGCCGCGGCACACTTTTTACATTGACCAAATCCTGGGGCACACCACCCACCAAACTGACACAGCATGACACTCTAACACAGTAATACATATAGTTAATATGTTTTTGAATGTATTTATACTCTCAGTGTGAAACCTGGGCCTGTTTCAATGAACTCAACATAGATATCCTGGCAGGAAGACACAAACTTCCCACACAGAACTCCCATAACCAAGAGAAAATACTATAAGAGTTTGGTGGGCATTGACCTTGAGTTTTGGAGTTGTAGTTCACCTATATCCAGAGAGCACTGTGGACTCAAACAATGTTGGATCAGGACCAAACTTGGCATGAATACTCAATCTGCCCAAATGTGAACACAGATGGAGTTTGGGGAAAATAGACCTTGACATTTGGGAGTTAGTTTCTGGGATTTATAGTTAACACACAATCAAAGAGCATCCTGAAGTCTTGCAACAATGGAATTGAACCAAACTTGGCATATTGAACTCTCATTATCAACAGAAAGTACTGAAAGGATTTGCTTGGGAATTGACCTTGAGTTTGGAAGTTGTAGTTCACCTACACCCAGAGAGCACTGTGGACTCAATATTATGTTATGTTGTTGTTTGTTTTCTATCCAGAATCCCAATGTTGGAAGGAGGCTCACCACTTTAAGGTCCCTAAAACAGGCATGGGAAAACTTGGGCCCTCTGGGTGCTTTGGACTCCAACTCCCACCATTCCTAACAGCCTGAGGCCCTTTCCTGCTTAAGTGGCTGAGGGGGGAAAAGGAAAAGGGCCTGAGGCTGCTAGGAATGGTGGGAGTTGGAGTCCAAAACACCTGGAAGGTCCAAGTTTGCCCATGCCAGCTTTCGACAGAGACCTCTTCCTCCCCCCCCTTCGCGCCCTTTCTTCCCCCTCCTGCCCAACACTTACTTTTTCTTCTACACTGCCGCTTCTGCCGCCATTTTGATCCGAGGGGGCAGCGTGAGCGTGTTCAGGAGGGGAGGGGGGGAGGGAGGAAGGTGTGACCCGTGCGGGCGCTACTGCGCAGACTCGCCCCAGAGCAAAGCGAGCAGAGCGAGGCTGGGAAGAAGGGAGCCCGAGTGGAGAAGAAAATGTGTTTGGCAGGAGGGGGAAGAACAGGGATTGGAGGTTCCCATTTCCCACGGCACACCTGAGGATCGCGCACGGCACACTGGTTGGGAAACACTGCCCTACAACATCCTTCCCAGCTGCCATTTGGTGATCCAGATTTTCTCTCGTCTGTCTCTTGCAGGCGGCCATGGAGGGCTCCTCCTTTGTTCAGCACAGCGTGCGCGTCCTGCACGGCCTCAACCAACAGCGGCAGAGCGGCCAGTGCTGCGACGCCACTCTGGCGCTGGGCCACCACGTCTTCAGGGCCCACTGGAGCGTCCTGGCCTGCTGCAGCCCCTTCTTCCGGAGCCTCTGCAACACTGGCGGCAGCACTTCCAGCACAGTCACCCTTCCGGAGGCCTTGGCGGGAGCCTTTGCCCTCCTCCTGGATTTCTTCTATACGGGGCACTTGGGGGTCACCCCAGAGAATCAAGAGGGGCTCCTGCAGGCTGCCAAGGAGCTCTGCGTCCCCGAAGCTGTCCACTTGTGCCAGGAGTTCGGGCCTGAGGAGGGAACCCTTGATGGAGGAGGAGAAGAGGCAGTCCCCAAAGAGGACACTGTAGCCCCCCAACTCAAAGGAGAGCAAATAGAAAGCCCCTGCGTCCTCCAGGAAGAGTTGGATCCCAAAGCAGACAAAGCCAAGGGGCCAGAAAGGCAGCTGGAAAGTGGAAACACTGAAGTGGATGCCGGGCAGCAGCAGGTGGTGCTTGTGGGGTCTTGGAGTTGCTTTGCTCCCCTTTGAGAGGAGGAAAGCTTGAGGAGAAAAGGGAGCAAAGGGTGGCTTACCCTAATAATAATAATAATAGTAATAATAATAATATCTAAGGCTTGTCCTGATCATGTAGTTTGAATATTATTATTATTATTGCTACTACAACTATTATGTTTATTTATATTCAAAGTTTGTCCACATTGGATATATTGAGTATTATTATGATTATTATCCGAAATTTGTCTACGTTTAGATATTATTATTATTGTCATCATCATCCAAAGTTTATCCATATTGGATAAACCGATGATTATTATTATACAAAACTAGCTGTACCCGGCACGCGTTGCTGTGCCCTTTTTAGGAGATGCGAGAAAGTTCAATCATCCACGGTGTGCCCTCCTCTAAACTGCAGTTGGATGGAGTGTGGGTCATGGGGGCATGGTGTGCCAAGTTGGGTCTTTATTGGTCTTGGTTCTGGGCCACAGTGGTCTGTGGGGAATGATGGGGTTTGAAGTACTACAAATCCCATTTCCATGGTGGTACTTTCAAGTCCCATCATGCATGGTCGGGGCTCTGTGTGCCAAGGTAGGTTACTGTAAATTCAGGCCATACACAATGTCCCATGAGCTGAGGCCTAGTTAGGAACAGCAAGTTAATGAATCCTTACTGTCAATTCAGGCCATACACAATGTCCAATGAGCTGAGGCCTAGTCGGGAGAATCAAGTTAATGAAGCCTTACTGTCAATTCAGAGCGTAAACAGCTTCCCAGTAAGTGAGGGCTAGTTAAGGAAATCAAGTTAATGAAGTCTTACTGTCAATTTAGAGCGTAAACAGCTTCCCAGTAAGTGAGGGCTAGTTAGGGAAATCAAGTTAATGAAGCCTTACTGTCAATTTTGGGCGTGGTCTGTGATTTGTTTGGGGTGTAAATTTTTCGGTTGGAAGTGATTTGGGTGTTTGTGTTGGGGATTGGCTCAGGCCTTTTCCTTATTCTGTTTTGGCAGTTTATTATGGATCGGAATTTTCATGTTGGCTGGCCAGTGCAGCAGTTATGCAAATCCGCCCTTATTGGCAGCCAATCATGTTGTTCAGAATGTAGAGGCTGGGTGAGTCTTTGGCTGCCCCGGAGGATGCTGGTAAATGTAGTTTTATTTTTACTCGTTGTTTTGGGGGCCTTTTAGGTTTTGGGGGGGAAAGTTTCTTTGCTACAAACGTACCTTGCTTGAGGCCTATTTCTGTTGGCAGGTATTGTGTTTCTGCGTTGTATGGTTTCTTTGTTTGAGGTATACATCACATGACGTGAACCCATTTATATAATAGATTTGTCCACATTGGCTAATCTGACTATTATCTTCATTGTCATCATCTTCCAAAGCTTGTACACACTGGAAAACCTTATTATTATTAATAATAATATCCAAAGCTTGTCCTGATCAAATAATTTGAATACTATTCTTATTACTATTATATTTATTTAAATCCAACATTTGTCCACATTGAATAACCTAAGTATTATTATTATCATCCAAAGTTTGTTCACACGGGACAGCTTGAGTTCTATTATTAATAATATCCAAAGTTTGTTCTGATCACATAGTTTTATTATTGCTATTGTTACTATTTATTTATTGTTCATTTTTATATACCGCTCCTTCCAGCAGGCTCAGGGCAGTTTACATAAAATCAATTAGTAAAACAGCAACATTTCAATTTAATAACACAATATAAAACAGAGCATAGAAACAACAATCTCCATAGGACTCAAGGATTTGGGCAACTTTCTCAGGAGCCATTTAGATTAAAGGCCTGCCTGAAAAGGGTCGTTTTACAGGCTCTCCGAAATGGGGCCAGTTCCTTAATGGCACGGACTTCATCCGGCATTGAGTTCCATAGCGACGGGGCCGCTACAGAAAAGGCTCTTGATCTGGTTGTAGACAGACGGCAGGAACAAATAGATGGCACTACTAAGTGATTTTGCTCTTCCGAGCATAGTGATCTCGGGGGAACATATGGGGTAAGGCGGTCCCTCAGATACACCTGCCAGTCTTTGCCGTTCGATCTTTAAATCCTCATATTGTGTCAGCTTTTCCAGTTGCTTCTCATCAATTCTGCTGTCACCTGGGATTGCAACATATAATAATAATAATCAATTGCCTTTATTACAGTTAACAAACCTTAGTCAGATACAAAAAAAATATAATACAGATAAAAGTCACACATAAAACACAATACAGGTTAATAATATAATTTTGCTGGGTGTGTTATGTGGTACAGTATGGGGTCTAGTATAAGTTCCGCCTATTTTTATAGGAATTCTCAAGGAACCAGAAAAAAAACACTTATCCGTCACCTACTGTGGGTCATGAGGTCACTGAGAGTCTCCTGTCATTAGCAAAGTACTTTATTTGAAAGGTCAGTCAGGGGTCAGAAATTATTGTTGTTGTTATTTATTGTTTACTAGCTTGGGGACCCGGCGCTGCCCGGGTTATTTGAGAAAGGCATTTTGTGCTAAGGTTGGTCTTTATCAGTTGTTTATGTGGCTTACAGTGGTCTCAGGAAGTGAGGGAAGGTGCTGGGAGTCCCATGGTCCATCCTTCTCCAAACTGCACCGGGATGTAGAGTGGGTCATGGGGATTCTGTGTGCCAAATTTGGTCTTGCTTAGTTATTGGATGAGGGTCGCAGCAGTCTTGGGAAGTGAGTGGAGGTACTTCATGTCCCATCATCGTGGTCCACCCTCCTCCGAACTGCTCCAGGATGTAAAGTGGGTCATGGGGGCTTTGTGTGCCAAGTGTGGTCATGATCATGCACTGGATGAGGGTCACAGCAGGCTTGGGAAGTGAGTGGAGGTACTTGAAATCCCATCATCCATGGTCCGCCCTCCTCTAAACTGCAGTAGGATGGAGTGTGGGTCATAGGGCACCGTGTGCCAAGTTTTGTCTATCGGTCTTTGTTCAGGACCACAGTGGTCTGTGGGGAATGAAGGGTTTGAAAGTACTACAAATCCCATAATCTGTGGAGGGACTTCAAGTCCCATCATCCTTGGTCCACCCTCCAAACTGCAGTAGAATGTAACGTGGGTCAGAGGGGCTCTGTGTGGCAAGGTTGGTTACTGTCAATTCAGGCCATACACAATGTCCCATGAGTTGAGGCCTAGTCGGGAAAATCAAGTTAATAAAGCCTTACTGTCAATTTTGGGCCTTGTCTGTGATTTGTGTTTTTTGTGAAGTGTATTGGGTGAAGGTACTGAACATTCCATTTCCAACGGAAAAAACTGTCAACTGACTAACTGCCCAAACCATGTCTGCCTCAGGCCCTTTCCCTTCCTCTCTCTGCTGCCTAGGTGTATTGGAATGTTGGGAGGCTGGCCAATCAGAGTTGTTATGCAAATAATCCCACAGTGGCAACCAATCAAAACGCTGCCACATATTCCTCCGCACCTCCCGCCGCAAACGTTCTCCTTTATTATATACATAGATTATTATTATTATTTCATAGAATCATAGAGTTGGAAGAGACCTCATGAGCCATCCGGTCCAACCCCATTCTGCCAAGAAGCAGGAAAATTGCATTCAAAGCACCCCCGACAGATGGCCATCCAGCCTCTGTTTAAAAGGTTCCAAAGAAGGAGCCTCCACCACACTCCGGGTCAGAGAGTTCCACTGCTGAACGGCTCTCACAGTCAGGAAGATCTTCCTAATGTTTAGGTGGAATCTCCTTTCTTGTAGCTCCGCATCCAAGTCTCCAGGGCAGTATAGGTCTCCCTATGACCTCCCCTCACATATTTATACATGGCTATCATGTCTCCTCTTTTGCTAGGTGTGTTATGTGGTATAGTATGGAGTCTTAATACGAGTTCAGCCTATTTTTATAGGGATTCTCAAGCAACCAGAAACAACATTTATCCATCGTCTACTGTCAAGAGGTCACTGAGAGACGCCTGTTGTTCGCAAAGTACTTTATTTGATTGGGTTGGTCAGGATGTTGTTACGGTAGACCTTGATGGATGTGTGTGCGAACCAACCCTCTTGATGTGTTTTTCAAAAGGAAACACAGGACGAGGCTCCGGATTCACATGATCTGCAGGAAGAAGGGAGCGGAAGAGGGAAGGAGGCGACTGACAAGGGCGATGCCCTTGGGAGTAAGAGCACGAGGCCCAAACGGAGGACCCTCTTGACTAGGAAGGCCCCCAAATCCGATGGGAACCTCAACGTTTTGGAAGCCACCGAGCTTGGAAACCGCCGGGGCGGTGCTGAGCCGGTTGAGTGCCCCACCTGCCACAAGTCCTTCCTCAGCAAATACTATCTCAAAGTCCACAACCGGTAGGTCCTGGAAAGGATGTTGTCATGGATTTGACTGCTTTTTCTACCACGGGATCCAACAGATCTGCTCCTTTTGACAGGAAACACACTGGCGAGAAGCCCTTTGAGTGCTCCAAGTGTGGGAAGTGCTACTTCCGGAAGGAGAACCTGCTGGAGCACGAAGCCCGGAACTGCATGAGCCGCTCGGAGCAGGTGCCGGAGGCGCGTTTGGGGTTGGGAGGTAGCAAACCCACACTTGGTTGGTGGGCAATTGAAACGGCAGCCGTTTTTGAATCCTCTTACCTACCAGTCATACAAGATGTGTTGTTGAAGGCTTTTGTGGCCAGAATTACTGCGTTGCTGTGAGTCGTTTGGGCTGTACGGCCATGTTCCAGTAGCACTCTCTTCTGACGTTTTCCCCCACATCTATGGCAGGCATCCTCAGAGGTTGTGAGGTCTGTTGGAAACTTGGAAAATGGGGTGCATATTTATTTATTTACGCCATTTATGTGCTGCCCTTCTCACCCCGAAGGGGATGCAGAACAGCTTACAAGATATATGTACATACAATATATTATACTAGCTGTACCCGGCACGCGTTGCTGTGCCCTATATAGGAGATGCGAGAAAGTCTGAGTATGTAAGGGTTGGAATTGTTGTTAGTTATGGTGTTGTTGGGGCCATGGCTGTGTCATTGTGGGTTGTTCTGGTGGGTGGGATGTTGAAGTCCTGGGGAGTTGTTGGTGTGTGGTGTTGCTGGCGTTCTGCATAGCTTGTGGATATACAATGTTTTTTGTCTTTCCATCTGCTGTGTTGATGTAGAGGTTGATGCTTGTGTGGGTGGGGTACTTTGGAAGTGAGTGGAGGTACTTGAAATCCCATTATCCATGGTGTGTCCTCCTCTGAACTGCAGTCGGATGGAGTGTGGGTCATGGGGGCATTGTGTGCCAAGTTTGGTCTTTATCGGTCTTGGTTCTGGGCCACAGTGGTCTGTGGGGAATGATGGGTTCTGAAGTAGTACAAATCCCATTATCCATGGAGGTACTTCAAGTCCCATAATCCATGGTCCACCCTCCTCCAAACTGTAGTAGAATGTAGCGTGGGTCATAGGGGCTCTGTGTGCCAAGGTAGGTTACTGTAAATTCAGGCCATACACAGTGTCCCATGAGCTGAGGCCTAGTCAGGAACAGCAAGTTAATGAAGCCTTACTGTCAATTCAGGCCATACGCAATGTCCAATGAGCTGAGGGCTAGTCGGGAGAATCAAGTTAATGAAGCCGTACTGTCAATTCAGAGCGTAAACAGCATTCCATTAAGTGAGGCCTAGTCAGGGAAATTAAGTTAATGAAGCCTTACTGTCAATTTTGGGCATGGTCTGTGATTTGTAGGGGTGTACATTTTTTGTGCCTCAACCCTTTGCCTTATCCTCCTCTGACAGTTTATTATGGGTCGGAATGTTCATGTTGGCTGGCCAGTACAGGAGTTATGCAAATCCGCCCTTATTGGCAGCCAATCATGTTGTCAGAATGTAGAGGCTGGGAGAGTCATTGGTAGCCCCGGAGGATGCTGGGAAATGTAGGTTTTTTTTACTCGTTGTTTTGGGGGCCTTTTAGGTTTTGGGGGGGAAAGTTTCTTTGCTACAAACGTACCTTGCTTGAGGCCTATTTCTGTTGGCAAGTTTGGTGTTTCTGCGTTGTAAGGTTTCTCTGTTTGGGACGGTCGTTCCATGACGGGAACCCCTTTATATAATAGATTACTAGCTGTACCCGGCCATGCGCTGCTGTGGCAAAGAATAACAGCAACATCCCTTCTTGTCTTTCGTTCTTGCTCTCCTCCCCGTCTCCCTTCAGCTTTTTTCTTCTCTCTGTCCTCCTTCCTTCCGTCTTTTCTTTCCCTCCAGTTTCCCTATTCTTTCCTTCTCTCTATCACTCCTCCTTCCCTTTCTTTCCCTCCCTCAGTTTCCTTCCTCCATTTATTTCCTTTATTTTTCTCCTCCCCTCACCAGCTTCACCCTCCTTAATGGCCTTTTATTGCCTTTGTCTTTGCTTTGTAGTCTCTTCTTCCTTCCTGTGGTACCTTTTTCTTTCCTTCCTTCCTTCCTTCTGTCCTCTCTTACCTTTCTCCCCCCTTTTCCTCTTTCATTCCTTCGCCTTTTCCCTCCCTCCTTTCTTCTTTTCTTCCTTCCTGTCTGTTCGCCTTCCTTCCTTCTTTCCCTCTTTCATGCCTTTCATTTTTGTGTCCTTTCTGCTGTCTCTTCTTCCTTCCTTGGATATCTCTTTCCTTCTTTCTTCCCTTCCTTCCCTCCTTCCTTCTTTCCCTCCCTCCTCTCTTACTCCCCCCCTTCCTTCTTTCATTCCTTCCATCGTCTTTGCCGAAGCCGGGGCCTCGAATGCTGCTGTGGAGGCCCCGAAACCCGGGGCGCGGCAGCAATAGAGGCCCCGGCTTCGCAGAAGACAGTGGGCCTCTCCTCCTTTTAGCTCTTCAGCAGGCAGTGCTGCCGCCAGCCATTCCCCTGTGGTGGCATTGGCTGCTGAAGAGCTAAAAGGAGGAGGGAGGCCCGCTGTCTTCTGTGAAGCCGGGGCCTCGATTGCTATCGCGGAGGCCTCCGGAGCCCGGGCCGCGGCAGCAATTGAGACCCTTTTTGGTTAGCAGGCAGCGGTCGAGTTCTGTTTGCGAGGGGGTGGGGAGGCGGCGAGAAGCAGAGCATGCAGCTGATCTGTTAGGAGGGGGAAAAGGGAGCTGTTCCAACCGCCTTTGCCATGTGCGGTTTTTCTTGGCCTGCCCCAGTGGTTTCTGGGACTTATAGTCCCAAATGTTTTTATGGTTTTTTTGGCTGTTGTATGTTAATTTTTCGGGGTTTTTTTGACACACATACCTCGTTGGTTTATGTGTCAGTGTGGCCTGGTTTTTTGTGTGTTCGTTGTGTAGTTTTGCTGTCTACAAGCTTATAAACACGGAATGAAGATTTATATAGATATATATAGATATATATAGATAGATATAATGTAATACTATATACTACTAATAATATGATATTATAATTATGTATTTTATATTACACTAGCTGTACCCGGCACGCGTTGCTGTGCCCTATTTAGGAGATGCGAGAAAGTCTGAGTATGTAAGGGTTGGAAGTGATGTTACTTATGGTCTTGGTGGGGTCATGGCTGTGTCGTTGTGGGTTGTTCTGGTGGGTGGGATGTTGAAGTCCTGTGGAGTTGTCGGTGTGTGGTGTTCCTGGTGTTCGTGCAGTGACCTGTTGTCTGTGTCTCTGCTGCGCAGTGTGTTTCTGTTCTGGCGTTTGTTCTGCCCTTTTTTGTGTGATGTATGTAGCGTTGCGAGTGTGTCGTCCGATGCTGTTCTTTTTAGAAGGCATGGCTTGTCTTTTGGGTCAGTTTCTGCCTGTGTGGAAGGACGGAATGGCATACAAATAGGTTGAGCAGTAGACACAAGGTTGTGTTATGTGCGTATTGTGTTGTGTGTAGGTATTACTTTTTTGGTGAGTTAGTGGGTGTGTGGTGGCATTGTGGGTGGTAGTATGTTGTGGAATGCTTGTGTGGGTGGGGTGTTTTGGTGTTTGTGTGTGTTTGTAGAGTATCAGTGCAGTGTTGTGTTGTGGTTGGAGTATAGGTGGAGTTGGTTTTTGTTTGTGGTGGTGGTAGGTGTTGTGTGTGCGGGGTCCCGTAAGGTTGGGGGGATGGGTTGTGATAGGAAGTTGTGATGTGTTGTGTGGGTAGGAATTGCTGGAGAATTGCTCCCTCATAGAGTTTGGTTTTGACAGTTTAACCCTCAAACACCAACTGACTGAACTCAAATCACTCAGCATTCTATCCTAGCCTTGGCTGGCTGTGCCCAGCGTTACTATGGTTACTCAGCCTCCCTGCATTTTGTGTGGGCCGATGTTGGCCAATGGGTTTAGCTGGCTGCCGCAAAGGATGCTGGGAAATGTAGGTTTTTTGTATTGTTGTTTTGGGGGCCTTCTAGGTTTTGGGGGGGAAAGTTTCTTTGCTAAAAACCTTCCTTGCCTGAGGCCTATTTGTGTTGGCAAGTTTGGTGTCTCTGCCTTGGAAGGTTTCTCTGTCTCTGTCAGTTGTTCGACGACGGGACCTCCTTTATATAATAGATGTAATATTACTAATAATATTACAGTATAATGTTATAGTACAATGTAATATATAATATTAGTATTGTCCTAAGGCAAGAATATAGTACATTGTATTTACATTTTACTTGTAAGCTGCTCTGAGTCCCCTTCGGGGTGAGAAAGGCGGCATATAAATGTCGTAATTCAATAAATACTAAATAAATTCCAGACAGCAAACAATCAAGTGCCAGTTAACACTTCCCAAACAAAGGATGCCTTCAGGCAGCAACAGTCTGGCTGAACAGCGGCAGGACTGCTTAATGCTAATCAAGCTGGCTAATTGCAACATTCCCACTTGCTTTGAACAGATAAGAGTTCTTTCTCCCACCTTGGGCATTCCAGGTATGTCCAGGGTGGGAGAAATATGCCCTGGAGCCTCCGAAGAAGGAGGCTCTACCACACTGCCCCGGACTGTGGTGGAAGCTCCTTCTTTGGGGGCTTTTAAGCAGAGGCAGGATGGCCATCTGTCAGGGGTGCTTTGAATGCGGTTTTGGCCCATGAGGTCTTTTCCCTGTTTTTTGATTCTATTATTCTGTATGCACTCCACTGGCATCATTTCCAACAGACCTCTGAACATGCCTGCCGTAGATGCAGGTGAAACGTCAGGAGAGAATGCTACTGGAACATGGATGTACGGCCTGAACAGCTCACAGCAACCCAGTCCTACAAGATTGCCCAGTTCCTTCCTTCCTTCAGCCATCTCTGCCAACGGAGCCTTCTGACTCCCTTCCCTTCCAGGTATTCGCCTGCTCCGTCTGTCAGGAGGCCTTTAAGAGGCGGGTGGAGCTGCGGTTGCACATGGTCGGCCACACCGGAGAGATGCCCTACAAGGTGAGCCACCTTGCTCTCGAGCATCACGGGGGATCCCTCCAACTAGCATCCTATGGAACGGAGGAGCCCATGGAATGAATGGGAAATGACCCCATGGTAAAGAGGTCCAAGAGCTCCTTCTTAATTTTTTTTATTATGATAGGCATTCGGACTTCAACTCCCAGAAGCCTCTGCTGCTTGGCCCAATGGCCGGGGCTTCTGGGAAACGGAGTCCCAAAGCCCTGACAGATCGGAATTTGGGGACCGTTGCTGGAAGGGCTTCTCTTGGAGGTGCCAAACCTCCCACTGAACCGTGGAGGAAGGGGCCGGGGTGGGGGTGGGGGGTTTGCGGGAGAATCCTCCTCCTTCCTTACCTCAGCCGGGCCGGCTCCAGCTTGGGCTTCTTGGCGCGGGGCTCCTCCGCTGCCATCTTCACGCCCGTCCTGCGTGAGACTTGTGCTTTGGTAGAGGGGGGCGAGGAGAGCCGTCCTGTCCCTTTTGGGGAAGCCGGCTGAGGGGAAGAGGGTGCGCAAGAAGGGCGGTCCAAGGAGAGTGCCTGTTCCGGAAAAGCCCCCACGCAGGTCCCACAAAGCGGGTTCGTGGAGGCCTATGCTTCCTTTGCCACACTGAGCAAATTATAAGGCATTCCTCTGATAAGCGGTGTAGTGAGGGTGCGCGCCCATCTCCCCCTTGGCATTCCCAAGCTCCGGCCACGGCGTTATTATTGGTTTCAACATTTTTATTTTTTGGTCCGTGATCTGCGTCCCCCTCGGCTTGCGCCCCTAGGCCACGGCCTAGGCTGGCCTTATGGGTAATCCGGGCCTGGTTACCGGCCATATTAATTTTGAGTGTGTGTGTGTATACACATATACATACACACTAGTTTGAGTTCCTGGCGTTGCCCAGGTTCTTTGAAAAAGTCAATTTTCTAATTGTACAAGATGCATAAGGTTGTGGGTGAACTACAACTCCCACCCCTGAGGAACTCCCATCAGTACTTAGAGTTTGTTATGTTGGGCAACTTTGTTCTAGATGCACCATCGGTGGGGTTCAGTGTGCTCTCTGGCTGTAGGGTAAACAACAACTCCCACTATGGTGAGTCAGTCCCCTCAAACCCCTACAGTCAGGCCTGGATTACCCATAAGGCCAACCTAGGCCATGGCCTAGGGCGGCAGCCATGGGGAGGCGGCAGGTTCAGACCCCCCCAAATAATTTTTTTTAAAAAAAATTCAATCTCCGGGCGCTTGCTTCTGCGCCTGCGCAGTGAAGGAAGGAGGGGCAGGGCCGACGCGAGCGAGGAGGAGGCAGAGGGAAGCCACGTCAGACGCCCTAGGGGCGGGACTTCCCCCCGCCTGTTCGTCGCTCGCGCGGACGTCATGTTCCTGGGTGCTGCAGCGGCCGCCCGGGAGCTTACCTTCCTCCCTCTTCCTTCTCCGAAGGAAGGGAAACCCCCGGGCGGCCGCTGCAGCACTCAGGAACATGGCGGAGGGTGCCGCTTGCGCCCTGCCGCACATGCCCGGCATCCTGCGCGGCGCCTGCCCCTTTTCGGCGGGGCTGGGTGACATCAGGCGCGGCGAGGGCGAGGAAGAAGAGGTGGAGGGAAGCCACGGCGTCGCGTCCTTTCTGCCTCCTCCGCCATGTTCCTGCTACTGCGGCACCCAGGAAAATGGCGGAGGAGGCAGAGGCCGCGGCGCTTGCGAAGAGGCGCCGTGGCTTCCCTCCGCCTCTTCCTCCTCGCCCTCGCCGCTGCTGCCTCACCTGACGTCACCCAGCCCCACCAAAAAAGGGCGGGCACTGCACAGGACGTCAGGTGCGGTGGCGGCGGCGACGTCAGGCGCGGCAGCGGTGAGGGCAGGGAGGAAGAGGCGGATGCCCGCATCAGCCCCCCGCCCCGCAAGCGGCCCCGCCCCGCAGCGCATGCCCGCATCGGCCCCCGCCCGCAGCGACCCCGCCCACCGCAAGTGCATGCCCGCATCAGCCCCGCCCCCGCAAGCGGCCCCGCCCCACCCTCCAGAGTGTGGCCTAGGGTGCCACAATCTGTTAATCCGGGCCTGCCTACAGTAGGTTGAGTCAGTCATGGGGGTTCTGTGTGCCAAGTGCTTCCTCTCGCTGTTTTCCCCCCCAGTGCTCTTCTTGCATCCAGCAGTTCATGCAGAAGAAGGACCTGAAGAGCCACTTGATCAAGCTCCACGGGGCCCCCAAGCCTCATGCGGTAAGACAAGGGGCCCCCTTTCCACTCCGGCAGAAAGAGGAAGCCTTACCTCCTCCTCCTTTTCTTCCTCCTCCTCTGAGTCTTCTTCCTCCTCCTCTCCCCGCAGTGCTCTTCCTGCGCCAAGTGCTTCCTCTCGCGGACAGAGCTGCACCTGCACGAGGCCTTCAAGCACCGCGGAGAGAAGCTCTTTGTCTGCGAGGAGTGCGGCCACCGGGCTTCCAGCCGCAACGGCCTGCAGATGCACATCAAGGCCAAGCACAGGTGAGCCGGGGCCGCCGACCGCAGTGTACCGCTGCAGGCGGGGAGAAGCGCCGGGCTCATGCTGCTGCTCCTCTCCTAGGAACGAGCGGCCGTACGTTTGCGAGTTCTGCCAGCACGCCTTCACTCAGAAGGCCAACCTCAACATGCACCTCCGGACTCACACTGGGGAGAAGCCCTTCCAGTGCCACCTCTGTGGCAAGACCTTCCGCACCCAAGGTATGGGCGCCTTCCGTTTGTGTAAACAAAGGACGTTTTGGTTCTGTTTTTAGAGAAGAGGGAAAATGAATAACCTGCAACCAGAGACTATATACACCAGCGTTTCTCAACCTGGGCTTGGGATGCCGGGGGGGGGGAGGCATGCCCAGATTACCCATAAGGCAAACGAGGCCATGGCCTAGAGGCGCATGCTGGGGGGGGGGGGCGCAAATCATGGACCAAAAAAACCCAAAACTGGTCTGCGTCCCTCTTTCACCATTTCTCATGCCCCTTCTCCCGGTAAAGTCTCTGCTCCATCCCCTCTCTCTCACTCTCTCTCACGCGCGTTCTCCCTCTCGCACGCTCTCTCTCTCTCGCTCTCTCTCACACGCGCTCTTATCTCTCGTGCTCTCTCTCGCGCACTCTCTCATGCGCGCTCTCTCTCGCTCTTTCTCTCGCTCTCTCGTGCGTGTTCTATCTCTCACGCGCTCTCTCTCTCTCGCACGTGCTCTCTCATGCGCTTTCTCTTCCTCTCTCCCTCTCTCCCCCCCTCTCCCTCATGTGCACCTTTGGAGCGAGTTTGCACCCGCTGCACTCTCCCCAAGCCTCCCGACTCCCAAGGAGACCTTCAGAGCACAGCTGGTGGGAATGGGGACCTTGGAGGTGGCGGGAGGTTGGCTTAAAGGGGGCGTAATTCCAAACTGTGGCCTAGGGCTCAAAAAAGTGTTAATCCGGGCCTGGGGGGGGGTGTCAGAGGGGTCACCAAAGACCATCAGCAAACAGTGTTTTCTGTTGGTCACGGGGGGTTCTGTGTGGGAAGTTTGGCCCAATTCTGTTGGTGGTGGGGTTCAAAATTCTCTTTGGTTGTAGGTGAACTATAACATCCCAATCAACTACAACTCCCAAATGCCAAGGTCTATTTTCCCCAAAATCCACCTGCATTCACATTTGGGCATTTTGGGTATTCATGCCAAGTTTAGTTAGATCTGTCATTCCCAAAGTGGGCGTTACCGCCCCCTGGGGGGCGCTGGAGCAATCCAGGGGGTCAGTGATGGCCACAGGTGCATTTGGGGGGCGATGAATCACTGTAAGGGGGCAGTCAAAGCATGGCTTTGGGCCATTTTCAGGGGGTCACGAAGCCACCTTGGTTGGCCCGCCCACTCCAAAATGGCTACCAGCCAAACAGGCACTCTCGGCCGGCTCCTCCTCCTGCTCTTCCCACAGGGCTGGGGGTCGGTCAGGAGGAGGAGCTTAGAGGTAAAGTCGCGCGTGGGAAGGAACTACTGCTCCCAGCATGCCTCTGGGAGCACACACAAGGCACGCCATTGTGTTTTGAACCTTTTTTATTTGGATCAACCAGGCCTAATATTTACCACATTTGCACCAACATAAATGCAGTGGAGGGAAGGCATCCGCATCCAAACTGGGTTAAATACCCAGTTTGAACGCAGAGGTCCTTTCTTCCGTGTCAGAACTGCACACGGAAGGGAAGGCCAGGGAAGGGAAACCCGCCGATTCCTTTCCGAAAATATGTACCTGTGGAGTAATGTCCAGGTTGAAAGGAAAGAACCATTGTCTGTTGAACATGTGGGAAAGCGTGCAATGAGCAAGCTGGGAAGTAGTCTGGCCTTGGTTCCCTTTGACTCTTTGCTACCTGGAGGCATCCGTAGCCTGGGTGCTGTTCACTAGCCCTTGATTGCTTCCTGCCTGGAGACTTCCTGTGTCTGGGTGGTCTCCTTAGTCACTGTTGTGATTCTGTTGTTTTCCAAAACCGATAGCCAAATTTTGTTCCATTCGCATGGTGTAGTGAAGTCATATTTCTTTATTACAGGTTTTAAATATGGCTGATATTTATATATATGTATATATGTTGAAGAGGTAAAAACTTAGCAAACCCTAAAGGGTTAACAGAGATTAGCGCGCAGAATCTCCAAGGGGTTTCCGTTACCGTGGAAACAGGAGGCGGAGCCTTCAACTGGCCTTAGAATCTTCAAATTCAAACTTTAGCAGTTGGCAGTGAAAGTCGAAGGAGAGAGGGTGTGCATCTCCATAGTTAGTGTATTGTAACCTTAAGATACGTGCCTCTAAGAAGATACTGTAACCACCTAAGCTTTGAACTCTGAAACCTCCACGCTTAGAACATTGTTTGAATAAACTTTGCAGTTCTTTAACAAAGATATCTCCCCGCGTAGTTCCTTCACACACAAAACAACTTCTTCCTAGTGGGTAGCCAAGTATAGTGAATAGTGGCAGCAAGTGGAAATAAAAAGAAGTCTTTATATACTGTAAATTGGTGGTAAGGGTGGAATAAGAAACTACCCAGCCACAGTTGTAGGTGAAAGATAGAGACCTCACACATGGTTTCTTCCTTTCTGTTGAAATTGTCCATGTACGTGTGGATTTGCCTCTGGGCAAAATTCCCTTTGAATTGTTTGCTGGCAAGAATCATAACACAAACCTCTCTATGGACTGGATACGTTCCTTATTTGGAGGACAAAGGCAGGAGGAATGGAAAGACTTGAGTCGAGTGTTTGGCAGTAAGTCAAAATCATTCTTCACCAACCTTATTATGGTTATAGTTTCTCCCCAGAGTGATGGCTGTGCTAATATATCTTTCTTTAAAAAAAATTTTAATTAATTTTTTAAAAAATGGGATTCTACTATTTGAATTTGAAAGACACTTGGGACTTACCTATTGTGGACTTTAAATATTGGAACTTATCCATATCAAGGACTTATCTTATTCAGGATAGCATACTGGAACTTTTGGATTTACGACTCATTGAGGGTAGGAGCCCATTGTGGGCGTGTTATTTCATTCAAGGTTCTGTGTTGTCATATGAGTGATTTATATTGCATCATATTATATACTACTAGCTGTACCCGGCACGTGTTGCTGTGCCCTATTTAGGAGATGCGAGAAAGTCTGAGTATGTAAGGATTGGAATTGTTGTTAGTTGGCTGTGTCGTTGTGGGTTGTTCTGGTGGGTGGGATGTTGCAGTCCTGGGGAGTTGTTGGTGTGTGGTGTTGCTGGCGTTCTGCAGAGCTTGTGGATATACAATGTTTTTTGTCTTTCCGTCTGCTGTGTTGATGTAGAGGTTGATGCTTGGAAATTAACTTTGGAAGTGAGTGGAGGTACTTGAAATCCCATCATCCATGGTGTACCCTTCTCTAAACTGCAGTAGGATGGAGTGTGGGTCATGGGGACACTGTGTGCCAAGTTTGGTCTTTATCGGTCTTGGTTCTGGGCCACAGTGGTCTGTGGGGAATGATGGGTTTTGAAGTAGTACAAATCCCATTATCCATGGAGGTACTTCAAGTCCCATAATCCATGGTCCACCCTCCTCCAAACTGTAGTAGAATGTAGTGTGGTTCATAGGTTACTGGCTCTGTGAGCTGAGGCCAAGGTAGGTTACTGTAAATTCAGGCCATACACAATGTCCAATGAGCTGAGGCCTAGTCGGGAGAATCAAGTTAATGAAGCCTTACTGACAATTCAGAGCGTAAACAGCATTCCATTAAGTGAGGCCTAGTCAGGGAAATTGTGTTAATGAAGTCTTACTGTCAATTTTGGGCGTGGTCTGTGATTTGTAGGGGTGTAAATTTTGTGCCTCAGCCCTTTGCCTTATCCTCCTCTGACAGTTTATTATGGGTTGGAATGTTCATGTTGGCTGGCCAGTACAGGAGTTATGCAATTCCCTCCTTATTGGCAGCCAATCATGTTGTCAGAAACAAGAGGCTGGGAAAGACGTTGGCAGCCCCGGAGGATGCTGGGAAATGTAGTTTTTTTCTCGTTGTTTTGGGGGCCTTTTAGGTTTTTGGGGGAAAGTGTCTTTGCTACAAACATACCTTGCTTGAGACCTATTTCTGTTGGCAAGTTTGGTGTTTCTGCGTTGTAAGGTTGCTCTGTTTGGGGCTGTCGTTCCATGACGGGAACCCCTTTATATAATAGATTAGATTAATCACATTCTTTAGTCTGTTTGTGGCTTAGCAGCAACCTTCCCCGTTGTCTATGGTTGTGATCCATGTTTCAGACACATAGAGGAGAATAGACAGTACGATAGCTCTGTACACACTGATTTTGGTGCTTTGCCTCAGGTGCTTGTTGCTCCAGACTCTTTTGTGAAGCCTTCCAAATGCACTGTATGCCTTTGCTAATCTGTGATCTATCCCTTTGTCAATCTTGGCGTCTGAAGAGATTATGCTTCCCAGGGAGGTGAACTGCTGAACGGACTTAAGCACAGATGTGCCTATGCTGACGTGGGGATGGTGGTGTTCTTCCTGTAGTGCGGGCTGGTAGAGGACTTCCCTTTCCTTCAGGCTGACTTCCAGCCCAAACAGCTCTGCAGCTGCTGCAAAGCAGGATGTGAGGCGCTGCAGGGCTGCTTCTGAATGGGCGACAAGGGCAGCATCGTCAGCAAAAAGTAGCTCACGGACTAGATAGTTGAGAGTCCTAGTGCGAGCCCTCAGATGGCTTAAGTTGAACAAGCGGCCATCAGTACGATAGCGTATATATATGCCGTCTTCTTCGGGATCTGCCGTAGCCCTTTGGAGCATCATGCCGAAGAAGATTGTAAATAGGGTTTGTGCAAGACTCTGAAAATAATTTGACTAACACAGACACAGGAAGTCTCCGGACAGGAAGCAATCAAGGGCTTAGCCAGGCAAGAAAGGCAGGAATTGTTTCCTAGAGAGGCAGGAAACAATTCAAAGGGAAGAAAGGCCAGGCTGCTTTCATGCAGGTACCTTACTCACTCTCAACACATGTAAATCTAGCTTGCTAATTGCACCCTTTATATTTGCATAACAGACAATGGTTCTTTCTTCCACTCTAGGCATTATTCCACAGGTGTATTTGTACTCTACTTGCCTGGCAACCATCAGATCCTTTGAAGGTGCAACTCGCCGGTATTTAGTGATGATAGGCAGGTGTAGTGATTCTCTCCATCCATTCTGATGGCCCTGTTTGCTTTGCTTCCTCTGCCCGTTCTGCATCCCGAACCGCAGCCAGCCTGGATAAGCACCACCGGACGCACACGGGCGAGCGGCCCTTCAGCTGCGAGTTCTGCGCCCAGCGCTTCACGGAGCGGGGCCCGCTACTGCGCCATGTGGCGAGTCGGCACCAGGAAGGCCGGCCCCACTTCTGCCAGATCTGCGGGAAAACCTTCAAGGGTAAGGAAGGCTTGGTGTGCTTTCGAGGTTTTTCCTTTTCTTGGAGCCCCCGGTGGCGCAGTGGGTTAAACTGCTGAACTTGTTGACCGAAAGGTTGCAGGTTCAATTCCAGGGAGCAGCGTGAGCTCCCGCTGCTAGCCCCAGCTTCTGCCAACCTAGCAGTTCAAAAACATGAGTAGATCAATAGGTACCACTCCAGCGGGAAGGTAATGGCACTCCATGCAGTCATGCCAACCACATGACCTTGGAGGAGTCTATGGACAAAGCCGGCTCTTTAGCTTAGAAATGGAGGTGAGCACCAACCCCCTTAGTCGGACACGACTGGACTTCATGTCAAGGGGAGAACCTTTACCTATGATGCATTTTACTATTTTAGATACATAGTGAGTGCAGCATAGCAACTGCTGTATATTAAATGTATTTAATATATAGTATTTGCTATCTATTTATAATAATAGGTATAATAATAAGAATAGGTATCCTCTCTGAATATGTAGTGCAGCCAGTGCAACATATGAGCTAATAATAATAACAATATAGTATTTGGTATCTGTAAACAATTATTATTGGTATCATTAACTCTTCTTTGAATGCAGTGCAGCCAGTGCAATATGAGCTAATAATAATAATAATATAGTATTTGGCATCTGTAAACAATTATTATTATTGGTATCATTAACTCTTCTTTGAATGTAGTGCAGCCAGTGCAATATGAGCTAATAATATTTAGTATTTGTAAACTATTATTATTACTGGTATTGTTGACTCTTTTTAATGCAGTGCAGCCAGTGCAATATAATAATAATTATTATTATTATTAACATCAAACTTGCTATACCGCCACTCCCCGAGGGCTCGGAGCGGTTTCCATGTTTGACATAAAATACATAGTGAACAGACGATACAATACAGCAACAAAAGGAGGCTGACTAACATCTAAGACAAGGGGAGGGCGGGCCCAAGCTCGTGACCACATGGGTCAGGGAGCTGTCCAGGGCTATCCAGCTTGGCCGTCAAACGAGGGGAGCCTGGGAGAGTCCCACAGGTCTAGCAGCGACTTTAATGTTTCCAGGTCCATCGGGAGACAGTCCCCACGCACTCGTGGCTCTGGTCTCCCCGCCGTCGGATTGTCCAGCCTCCTAGGTTGAGAGTTCGCCCGCAGGTGGCGCCTGGAGTTGGCATTCCAGAAGGTCCTATGGGGGAGCCCTCTGGATGCCCCAGGCCCAGGTATCGCGGACCTCTCTCGCTCCCAGAGTCCAGAGGAGGATGCAGGGGTCCTCGTGGTTCCATCGGCATTTGAAGTCGCCCTCTGCAGAGGAGGAGTTGCTGGGCGGAGCTGGGATTTCTTTTGGCGCCGCCCCCTGCCCCATCTTCGGTGCCGTCCTCGGCCCCGCCTCCGTTTACGCCGACCCCTGTCGTCAAGCCCTGGGGCAGAAGGGGTTGAGGTCTGGGGGAGGGCGTTTTGATTCCAGCAACGAGGGTGCAGACCCAAGAGCCGCCCAGTCCGTAGGCACCATATCTATGACCCCACACTGGGGGGGGGGGGTGTCAGAAACCTGGGCTTCGACGTGGTTGTCACAACAGCCCTCAGTCAGGCTCCGCCTACAATTCCTCCTGGGAGGCGGTGTGTTCGCCTCCTGCACAGCTGGCATCTGTGTGGAGGAGAGTGGAGGTAGCGGCGGAGGCAGGGCTGGATGCGTCGCCCCGAGAGCTTGCGTCATGCTCAGCTCCCAGTCCCTCCCAGATGGCTGGGGGCCCGCCCCCCGTTCAGATGGTGAGGAAGGGAATGGAGGTGGAAGCGGGGCCGGGCATGCCGTGGCAAGAACTGGGCTCCGCCCCCGGACCCTCCCAGGGCCCTGGGGATCCGCCTCCCGCTCTCCTGAGGGAGACGAAGGCGGGGTTTGGGTCGCCATTACGGCGTCCCGGCTGGCCGGCGCCATCTTGGTTGGGTCCGCCGGGTCTCCTGGAGGGAAGAAGCGGCAGGCCCTGCGACGGGGTCGTTCGCCCGGGACTCTGGCCAGGTGAGCAGAGATGTCCAGTGGCACTCGCTGCGGGCAACCCCCGCGGGACCACAGGCAGCCGCCCGGGCCCAGCGCGGCCAGAGGGCAGTTGTCCCCCAAGGGGCATGGAACCGCCGGATGGCTCTCCAGGCCGGCCGGCTCAGTGCCACTGCAGTCAGGGGATGGGAAGTTAGGGAGGGGGAGAGTTGACAGTGCCTCTCCCAGCCTCGTCAAGTGCATCATCGCCAGACGGAACTGGATCCGGACCATCTGGAGCTCTTCCAGCTCTTTAAGGAGGAGGTGGGGGTGCTCCAAGTGTCCACCTCCTTCTGGGAAGGGTTGAAGAGGCCGGGATGCTGGATTGGCTCCTGCTTCTGGGGTTGGGGTGGGTGGTATCGCCGTCAACCTCAGGAAGGGCGGAGGGGGCCGGGCTGGTGCCATGGCTCTCTCTTCTCGAACGCCCAGGAACCAGGTCTGGATTTAGTTGGTCTTCCAAGTTTTTGGGGGGACCTACGACAGCCTTTGCAGGCTGGAGGTCAAGACCCCCAACAACTGATGAGGTGGGCTCAGTATGGTAAAGTATTTATATGAGCTAATAATTTTTGCTATCTGTAAACTATTATTGTTATTATTGGTATTGTTAACTTTTAATGCAGTGCAGCCAGTGCAATATATGAGCTAATAGTATTTGGTATCTGTAAACTATTATTTTTATTATTATTGGTATTAACTTTTTTTTAATGCAGTGCATCCAGTTCAATATATGAGCTAATAGTAGTATTTAGTATCTGTAAACAATTATTGTTATTATTGGTATAGTTAACTCTTCTTTGGATGCAGTGAAGCCAAGTATCCCTACAGTGACTGAACTTGGGATCCAGGAGCCATGCTTGGATTGGGGAAGCTCTTAAACCTTGGGGTATTTAGTACTGTAAAAATTATTGTTATTATTGGTATAGTTAACCTTTGGATGCAGTGAAGCCAAGTATCCCTACAGCTGAACTTGGGGGGCCATGCTTGGATAAGGAGACCCTTTCTGAACCCCCTCCTTTCTTTCCTTTAGCGGTGGAGCAGCTCCGTGTCCACGTCCGGAGGCACAAAGGTGTGAGGAAATTCGAATGCACGGAGTGTGGCTACAAGTTCACCCGACAGGTAGGTAATGCTACTGCTGTGCCTCGTATCCTATTGACCTCAATCTAGTGCTCACCTTTTTTGGGGCTGAGTGACCTGGCCAAAATGAAGGGTGCACATTAGATCTGAAGGCACGTGAGAGTCAGTATGCCTGCGACGTTGTGGGTTGGGGCAGGCCCAGATTGACCAATTTTGGCGCCCTAGGCCAGTGTTTCCCATCCTTTTTTGAGCCGCGGAACACTTTTTACAAAATCCTGGGGCACACCACCAACCAAAATGACACAAAACGACACTCTAATACAGTAATACGTAAGAGTTAATATGTTTTTAAAACTGTATTTATACACTCAGTGTGAAACCTGGGCCTGTTTCGATGAACACAACATAGATATCCTGGAGGAATGGCAGAAAGACCCAAACTTCCCACACAGAATTCCCATAACCAAGAGAAAATGCTATAAGAGTTTGGTGGGCATTGGCCTTGAGTTTTGGAGTTGTAGTTCACCGACATCCAGAGAGCACTGTGGACTCAAACAATGTTAGATCAGGACCAAATTTGGCATGAATACTCAATATGCCCAAATATGAACGCAGATGGAGTTCAAAGGAAATAGTCCTTGACATTTGTGAGTTGTAGTTGCTGGGATTTATAGTTCCCCTACAATCAAAGAGCATTCTGAACCCCACCAATGATAGAACTGGGCCAAACTTCCCACACAAAACCCCCAGGAGGCAAGAACATAAGAACATAAGAAGAGCCATGCTGAATCGGACCTCAGCCCATCTAGTCCAGCATTCTGTATCACACAGTGGCCCACCAGTTGTACACGGGGATCTCGAGCAGAAGGGAGGGCAGAACCCTGACCTGCTCCCAACCCCCCACAACCAGTACCCAGGGAAATCCTGCCTACCTCAACCAACTCCGAGGTGGCACTTGAATCTCTACTTGGGGAAAGGGAGGCGGGCCTTCCCAATGCATGGAGAGGGAGAGACCAAGTAGACAACGGGTGGGGAGGGGGGTGGTTGTAATTTTGTGCCTTTATCAAGGTAGGTTTCTTAGGGTTTTTATACTTCAACATACTAGACTCCCCCCCCCCCTTTTCCTGGAGGTTCCAATTTCCCACGGCACACCTGATGATCGCTCACGGCACACTAGTGTGCCCCGGCACACTGGTTGGGAAACACTGCCCTAGGCCACACTTTGGAATTACGCCCTCAAACCAACCTCTACTGCACCCCACCTCCTCCTCCTTGCGGCTCCGCGCGCCTCCTTCCTCCGCACACCCCGGGGGCGAGCCTTCCCTTCCTTCCTCCTCCTCGCCATCCGCCCGGCTTCCTTGAGTCAAGGAAGCCGGGTGTGTTGCGGAGGAGGAGGAGAAGCGCATGGCAAGGAGGAGGAAGGAAGGCTCACCCCCAGGGGCAGGGCTTCCATTCCTCACCCTTCACGACGTGCCCTGCTTCCTTAACTCAAGGAAGCCGAGTGCATGGCGAGGAGGAAGGAAGGGAAGGCTCGCCCCGGGGTGCGTGGAGGAAGGAGCCGCGCGGAGGTGGGGGGGGGCAAGGAGTGCAGCAAAGGGGGGGCCGCAGGGCAGGCATGGATGACGGGCAGGCGCAGAAGCGCCCGAAGATCGACTTTGTTTAAAAATGGGGGGGCCGTTTCCGGATCTGGCGCCCCCCCCCTCAGCTGCGCCCCTAGGCCGTGGCCTAGTGTGGCCTTACGGGTGATCTGGGCCTGGGTTGGGATGCCTCAGCCGCGTCTCCCCTTGGCCCTCTCTCTTGTGTCTTGCAAAGGCCCACCTGCGGCGCCACATGGAGATCCACGACCGGGTGGAGAACTACAACCCCCGGCAGAGGAAGCTGCGCAACTTGGTCATCGAGGACGAGAAAGCCATGGTGGTGACCCTGCAGCCCCTCGAAGGCGAGGAGGAGGAAGGGGAGGAAGAGGAGGCGGGCTCCTCCTCTGCCACCGAGGTCGTGGTGGAGCCGCTTCCAGGACAGATCATCCCAGAAGAGGACTGCAAGACGTAGCACTTGGCCCCCGTGTAGCGCCCCCTCCCCAAATTAAAAAAAGACCCCTTAAGTTGGCCTCCTTGTTTGCCGGAGCTCCGCAAGGCACCACGTTCGAAGTCCAATCCCATTTTATTGTTGATAGGCTTTCGGCTCTAAATCAGTGGCTCTCAACCTGTGGGTCCCCAGGTGTCTTGGCCTTCCTCTCCCAGAAAATCCTATCAGTTGGTAAATAATAATAATATAGTAATAATAACATTCCCATTCAAGAACAAACTATGGGAAAGGAAGAAAAGAAAAGCAGGAGAGAGACGAGGGGAAAAGAAAGAAATGGGAAGGGAGGAAAGGAAAGGGAGTGAGGAAAAAGTAAAATAATGAAGGGAAATGAAAAGGGAGAGGGAGAAAGGAGAAGAAAGAAGAAGGAAAAGAAGATTTGGGGACAAAGAATAGAAGAAGGAAGGAAGAGGGAGAATGGAGGAAAGGGGAGAGAGGGAGGGAAAAGGAAGGAGAGGAAAGAAGGAAGAGGGAGAATGGAGGAAAGAAAGAAAGGAAGAGGAAGGAGAGAAGGAAAGGGTGAAGGGGAGAAAGAAAGGAAGGAAGAGGGAGAATGGAAGAAAGAAGGAAGGAGAGAGAGGGAGGGAAAAGGAAGGAGAAGGAGAAGGAAAGGATGAAGGAGAAAGGAAGAGGGAGAATGGAGGAAAGAGGAGAGGGAGGGAAAAGGAAGGAGAGAAGAAGGAAAGGATGAAGGGGAGAAAGAAAGGAAGGAAGAGGGAGAATGGAGGAAAGAAGGAAGGAGAGAGGGAGGGAAAAGGAAGAGAAGGAGAAGGAAAGGAAGCGGAGAAAGAAGACGAAGGAAGAGGGAGAATGGAGGAAAGAAGGAGAGAGGGAGGGAAAAGGAAGGAGAGAAGGAAAGGGTGAAGGAGAGAAAGAAAGGAAGGAAGAGGGAGAATGGAGGAAAGAAGGAAGGAGAGAGGGAGGGAAGGAAGGAAAGGGAGAATGGAGGAAAGAGAGACAAAAAGGAAGGAGAGAAGAAGAAAGGATGAATGGAGAAAGAAAGGAAGGAAGAAGGAGAGGGAGGGAGGAAAAGGAAGGAGGAGAAGGAAAAGGAAGATGAAGTGGAGAAAGGTTGAAAGGAAAAGAAGACGAAGGAAGAGAGAGAATGGAGGAAAGAAGGAAGGGGAGAGGGAGGGAAAAGGAAAAGAAGGAAAGGATGAAGTGAAGAAAGGAAGGAAGAGGGAGAATGGAGGAAAGAAGGAAGGAGAGAGGGAGGGTAAAGGAAGAGAAGGAAAGGATGAAGCGGAGAAAGAAGACGAAGGAAGGAAGAGGGAGAATGGAGGAAAGAAGGAAGGGGAGAGGGAGGGAAAAGGAAGAGAAGGAAAGGATGAAGCGGAGAAAGAAGACGAAGGAAGGAAGAGGGAGAATGGAGGAAAGAAGGAAGGGGAGAGAGGGAGGGAAAAGGAAGAAGGAAAGGAGCAGCGGGGGATGAGGAAGAGGCAGCGATGGCGGCACAGAAGAGGCAGTCGCGGCGCATTAGCGTCACTCCCGCTGCATGCTGGGAAACAGAGGCCCGGGCTGCTCTGGAGAGCCAGATACAATCATGAAAAGAGCCACACCTGGCTCGAGAGCCATAGGTTCCCGACCCCTGTAATAACCCAACCAAAGGACCCTGAAGGGGAACAGGGATTGTGGTGAATGGAGTCTTGCTCCCCTTCAAGAGCCATTGCCATCAATCATATATTAATAAATTAATATATTAATACATTAATTAATATATTAATAAATAAATTAATATATTAATTAATAAAACCAAATATGAATATATTCCACCATCTCTCTGCGGAATAATAACTGGGCCTTCCTTTCACTCGGCACACCTTTTATTTACCGGTTTTTCAATCCAAAAAGACTGGGAGCAGGGCATTAAAATAGATGTATAGATCTTTGCATCAGTGAATAATACTACGGTACAGTCACTCCTTAAGGCTGAACACACAGTGATCGTACATCAGAGGATTACAATAAATAAAAAGCCACTTGTTTGGGTTTTGAGGGATTCCCCAAGATGAAGGCAGATTCGGCACGGAGTCGGGCCCTTCGTCCCGAGACCAAAACACTGGCACCTGAACGAGTCGCGTGAAAGGGTTTGAGGTTTCAGTCCCAATTCTGAAAAGCAGCAACAGGTGAGTCCTGGAGGGAAGAGGCAAAGGGCACATCCTCCCAAAACGGGGGCGGATCAAAGGCAACAAGGTTGGCTCCAAAACAATAATAATAATTAATACCATATATAGGCAGAGGGAACACTCCTCTCCAACACTGAAAAGCATCCAACACACTTCGGAGGGTGGCAAGACCCACAACTAATGTCAATCACACAACGTAGCAGCGTCCACAAGGGCTCGTCTTGTTTACTGAATCGGCGGGCTCAATTCAGTCTCTCTAGCGAAGATAAAAACGTCATTCGGTTTCAAATAAATCCTTCACACTCCTCTCGTTTTCCTCCTCCTGTTTGCAAGACGACACGAAGGCAGAGCTTTGGGTTTTTGTTCCAAAGCGAACGGCTCCCAAGCCTCTGGCTGTTTGGGACCGCCTCTCCCAGCTTCCTTGGCAAAGAGAAGGCACTTGGGAGCGGGAATCCAAAACATCTGGAGCTTAAGAGTCTCCCCTTGGACTCCGTGGGATGAGCATCCCCCTAAAAGTCAGATACGGCCAGGACCATGTTTTGAAACTCAAGGGAAACAACTGCAGAGGAGGCACAAATATGGGGCAATGGCTCCACGTGACCCCAAAACCTGAATCTTTGGCCTGGAGGGGTATTATTGATCTTATAAGGCAGGGGTGTTCACACTTTTCCAGCATGCGAGCTACTTGTAAATTAACCGTCAAAAAGATCACCTACCTTGCGCAAGCGCGCGCACGCACCATCCTCCGCAGGCCCAGCCTTCCTCTCCGCCCGCCCCTCTCTCGCCCGGCTCCATGGCGGTTCCGGGCGAGAGGTGGGAGGACCGCTAGGCGGGGCCTGCGGAGGCCCAGCCTTCCTCTCCACCGCCCCTCTCTCGCCCGGCTCCATGACGAAACCGGGCGAGAGAGGTGGGAGGACCGCTAGGTGGGGCCTGGCGAGAGCCCAGCCTTCCTGCTCCCCAGCCTTCCTCTCGCCCGGCTCCATGACGAAACCGGGCAAGAGGTGGGAGGACCGCGAGGCGGGGCCTGCGGAGGCCCAGCCTTCCTCTCCACCGCCCCTCTCTCGCCCAGCTCCATGACGAAACCGGGCGAGAGAGAGGTGGGAGGACCGCTAGGTGGGGCCTGCAGAGGCCCAGCCTTCCTCTCTGCCCGCCCCTCTCTCGCCCGGCTCCCTGGCGGTTCCAGGTGAGAGAGAGGTGGGAGGAGCGCCAGGCAGGTCCTGCGGAGGCCCAGCCTTCCTCTCCGCCCGCCCCTCTCTCGACCGGCTCCATGGCGGAACCGGGCGAGAGAGAGGTGGAAGGAGCGCCTTGCCTCTTCTGCAGGCCTCTCCATTGCCGCCAAAGCCCCGCCTGGATCGGCGCGGCGGGGCTCCGGCAGTGATAGAGAGGCCTATGAGGGGAGGGGGAGGCCTGGTGTGGCTCCCTTTCCGATCCCATCGCCGCCGGAGTCCCGCTGCGCCGATCCGGGAAGCGCACTCCTGCTGCGTGCGCGGGAGGGGCTTGCTGCGCATGGGATAGCAACGGGAAGGGGATCTTCCTTGCCTGTCCACGAACGCTCTCTCCATCTCCTCACCGTTGCGTTCGCCAAGCAGGAAGTCACCATGGGAGGGGCGCGCATCCAAGTTAGGAGCGGGCATCCTGCTGGGAGGGGCTTGCGCACGCACGCAGCAGGAAGGGATGGGGACTTCCTGCTTAGCGAACGCAGCGGCGAGGAGATGGAGAGAGCGTTTGTGGGCAGGCAAGGAAGATCCCCTTCCCGTTGCCATCCCTTCCTGCTTCCTGCGTGCGCAGCAAGCCCTTCCCAGCAGGAAGGAGGCGAAGAGATTCAGAGAGCGAGCACGTGCAGGCAAGGAGGATCCCCTTCCCGGGTGCGCACGGCGGCGGGTTCGCGCACGCAGGGCAGAATCGCCCCATCCGGCTAGGGTCGACTTCATATGGGCTTGGGATTGACTAGTCGAGCGCGATCGACTTCCTGAGCAGCCCTGGGTTGCGTTCTAGTTCTAGAGCAGTGGTCAACAGGCTCTAAGGTTTCACCTTCCGGTCCTACTATTGTAACATGCATCTCCATAGATCTGCTATTCCTATAACAACACAATAACAACTTTTGAGGTTCCAGGACCAAACGATCCCCAGATCCAAGTGATCCTTTGCTTAAAGTCCTGCAGAGAAAGAGAGAGATTGGGACCCCCCTCCTTCCAACGAGGCCTTTGAGGATCTCTTCTGAACCTTTCTGCCGTCTGTTTGCAGTCTGGTGCTCGGGAATCACCCTTCCTCTATGTTCGATATCTGTAATCCTAAGGCAGACACCAGAGGAAGGCTTCAGAGGTTGCAAGGCCCCAAATCCCATCCTCGCTGCAAAGCAAACGGCCCCTCAGGTTTGCCACGCAAGACCCCCAGAACGGCAAACGTGAAGGGTGAATGGGATATCTCCCTCCTCCTGAATCCCGCTAACGTAACTCGTTCAGATTCCGGCTGTGGAGGTTCTGGCGATGCTGGCGCTGGAGGCTGGCGGCATTGTCCAGAGGAGTCTCGTCCTCCCCGTACTCCTCCTCGTCCAGGCTGCCAGGCAAAAACTGCCGGAAGATGCTGACGCTACTGTGCCAGAAGATGGGCTCCGGCAGCTGGGCTGCGGCACTCCACATCCGGGTTTCTGGGTCGTACGACTCCACCAGCCCCGACAGCTCAAAGGTGTTGTCGTAGCCCCCTGAGACGTACAGCTTGCCCCCAAGCACTGCTAAGCTGCCCCCGACGTGCACCTGGGAGGGAGACAGAGAAGAAGAAGGAGACCCCATTGACTCACCTTTTGGGGCTAAATGATCTGACCAAAAATTAGGTTGTGCATTACATTTGCATCATATGGCAACCTTAAAGTGCCGAGCCAAAGCCAAAGGGGAAGCTCCTTCGGGAGTGCCTGTTTGAAGGATCTAGATCAGGGGTGGGCAATCATTTTTTCCAGGGGCCACACGAGATAATTGCCCACCCCTAGAACATAAGAACATAAGAAGAGCCATGCTGAATCGGGCCTCAGCCCATCTAGTCCAGCATTCTGTGTCACACAGTGGCCCACTAGTTGTACACGGGGATCTCTAGCAGAAAGGAGGGCAAGACCCTCACCTGCTCCCGACCCCCCACAACCAGTACCCGGGGAAATCCTGCCTGCCTCCATCAACACAGAGGTGGCACTTGGATGTCCATTTCAGTAACTACTGATTCCCTTGGTGTCCATGAATCTGTCTAATCCTGCCTTGAAGCTGTCCAGGCTGACCGCTGTCACAACCTCCTCTGGAAGTGAGTTCCATAACCCAATGACCCTCTGGGTGAAGAAATATTTCCCTTTATTAGTCCTAACTTTCCTACCTTGGAGCTTCAGGGAGTGCCCTCTAGTCCTAGGTGACAGAGAAAATAATTGGGTGACAGAGAAAATAATTTTTCTTTATTCACCTTTTCTATCCCATGCATGATTTTATACACTTCGATCAAGTCACCTCTTAAACGCCGTCTTTCAAGGCTGAAAAGACCAAGGCGTTGCAACCTGGTTTCATAAGGGGCTGCTCCATCCCTTGGATCATTCTTGTTGCCCTTTTCTGTACCTTTTCCAGTTCCGTTATATCCTTCTTGAGGTGCGGAGACCAGAATTGTACACAGTACTCCAGATGTGGCCTCACCATAGATTTGTGTAGAGGCAATACAACATTTGCCGACCTATTTTCGATTCCCTTCCTGATCATGCCAAGCATAGAATTTGCTTTTTTCACTGCTGCTGCGCAAGCTGTCCACCAAGACCCCAAGATCCCTTTCCTGGTTTGTCTCGGAAAGCTTTGACCCCATCAATTGGTAGGTGTAGTTGGGGTTCTTTGCCCCGATGTGCATGACTTTACACTTGTTTAGGTTAAAATGCATTTGCCACTTTGTTGCCCATTCACTCAATTTCGAGAGATCTTTCTGGAGCTCTTTACAGTCAGTTTCATTTTTAACTACCCTGAACAGTTTAGTGTAGTCTGCAAACTTTGCTACCTCACAATTTACTTCTACATCCAGATCATTTATGAATAAATTAAAAAGTAACGGACCCAAAACTGAACCTTGGGTACGCCACTTCTCACCTCTTTCCATCCAGAGAAGTGTCCGTTTATTGCCACCCTTTGTTTCCTACAGTTTAGCCAGGTTCCAATCCAGGACAAGACCTGTCCCTGATTCCATGGCTGAAGAGCTTATTTAGGAGCCTTTGGTGAGGGACTTTGTCAAAAGCCTTTTAAAAAGTCAAGGTAAACAATATCGACTGGGTCCCCTTTATCTATGTGTTTATTTACACCCTCAAAGAATTCTATCAAGTTAGTAAGACATGATTTGCCTTTGCAGAAACCATGTTGATTTTCCTTCAGCAATGCCTGTTCTTCTATGTGCTTGGTGATTTTTTCTTTAATAATGGTTTCCATCACTTTGCCTGGAACTGAGGTTAGACTAACTGGCCTATAATTTCCTGGATCACCCCTGGATCCTTTCTTGAAGATCGGAGTTACATTTGCCTCCCTCCAGTCCTCGGGTACAGTGCCTGATCTTAGAGAAAGGTTATATGTTTTGGCTAGAATTTCAGCAATTTCACACTTGAGTTCCTTAAGAACTCTGGGGTGGATGCCATCTGGCCCTGGTGATTTGTTGACATTTAGTTTAGTAAGGCATGTGAGAACATCTTCCTTGTTTATCCCTGATCTAAGCCTTTAATGAAGATCCTGAACAGGACCGGGATGCCCGGGACCGAGCCCTGCAGATGGCACTCCGCTCGTCCCTTCTTTCCAGGACGAAGAGGAAGCCTTGGTGAGACTTTGTTAAACCAGATTAAGGCCAAAGAAGAAATAAATACCGATAGAGGTAGATGACGACGCAGAGAAGATTATTAGGAAGCCAACTCCCCCCTCCCCCCCCTTCCCTCCCCTTGTAACCCCTCCTACATCTCCCCCCTTCCCTCCTTTTTTTCTTTTCTTTTTTCCTCTTCTTCTGTCTTTCTTTCCTCCCCTCCCCTCCGTCTTCCTCCCCTACTTTCCTGTCCCAGCTATACCTTATTTTCCCCAGAAACATCCCATGTATTTTTTTAAAAAAATTATTGGGGAAAATCTTAATTAAAAAAATTTCAATAGGAAGAATGGGTATCTTTCTTTGTAAGAGATGTACCTGGAGCATGGGGGGGATTTTGTCCCATTCGTTCTTGGCCGGGTTGTAGACGTCCACTTCGGCGGAGTCATCTCTGCGGAGAGAAAAGCAAAGGAAGGTAGGAAGGAAGGAAGGGGCCATTAAGAAGACAGAGAAGGAGGATCCCCAATCTCTCCTTTCTATTTTTCGCAAATTACCCATTAATACAGCCCACCTCCTACTCTTTAATCCTTCTCTAACCATGCAATTAGAAACAATATACTCTGCAATAACTTGTATTTCAATAGTGTTTATCTCTGTTGTGATGTTATACCCCACCTCGATCCACAAAGAGAGGAAGGTAATAAATGCATTATTATTATTATTATCATTATACAGCATATATATACGCTGTCGTACCAATGGTAGCTTGTTCAACTTAAGCCGTCTGAAGGCCCACACTAAGACTCTGAACTATCTAGTCCATGAGCTGCTTTTTGTTGATGGTGCTGCCTTAATCGTCCATTCAGAAGCAGCCCTGCAGCGCCTGACATCCTGCTTTGCAACAGCTCCAGAGATGTTTGGGCTGGAAAGTCAGCCTGAAGAAAAAGGAAGTCCTCTACCAGCCCGCACCACAGGAAGAACACCACCATCCCCAGGTCAGCATAGCCCTCACATCCTGCTTTGCAACAGCTGCAGAGCTGTTTGGGTTAAAAGTCAGCCTGAAGAAAAGTCCTCTACCAGCCCGCACCACAGGAAGAACACCATCATCCCCACGTCAGCATAGGTAAACCTGTGCTGAAGTCCGTTCAGCAGTTCACCTCCCTGGGAAGCATCATCTCTTCAGACGCCAAGATTGATAAAGAGATAGATCAGATATTAGCAAAGGCATAGAGTGCATTCAGAAGGCTTCACAAAAGAGTCTGGAGCAACAAGCACCTGAGGCAAAGCACCAAAATCAAGATGTATTGTGCTGTCTATTCTCCTCTATGGGTCTGAGGAGTCACCTATCGCCAACACCTACGACTCCTCAAACGCTTTCATCAGCGCTGTCTTCGCACAATCCTAAATATACACTGGACCGAGTATGTGACAATGTTGCTGTCCTTGAGCAAGCAGGGATCACCAGCGTTGAGGCCATGCTATTGAGAACACAGCTGCGCTGGGCAGGGCACGTCTCTAGGATGGAGGACCACCGCCTCCCAAAGATACTACTCTGTGGTGAACTCACCACGGGTCACAGCAAGAGAGGCGCCCCCCAAGAAGAGATATAAGGACTCCCTGAAACAGCATCTCAGGCTCGGCCAGATTGATCACCCACAATGGTCCACCCTGGCCTCACATCGGGAGGCATGGAGATGCACGGTCCACAATGCTGCGGCGTCTTTCGAGAAGACACGCCGAACGGGTCTCGACAACGCAGAAAGAACCGCAACTTGGAAACAACACCCAGGAGGCTTTCTGCTGTGCTTTCTGCAACCGGAGTTGCCTGTCTCAGATTGGCCTTTTTAGTCAGCAACGCACTTGTAAAAAGCGTGGGATGAGTCCTTCTTAAGAATCTTCGTTCGCGAAGTAATGCCGAGAGAGAGATTAGAAACATAACAAGATTAGTACACAGCAAACAAGATCACTCTGCTGGCTGTTGTATTGGATCACATGTCAAACACTTCCCGAGTGATGACTGTGTGATGTATCGGTGAATAATGCGTGCAGAACCCAGTAGGGTGGCCTTTTGCAGCGGACAGGTGGTCATTTTCTCAGTGCCGATTGTGTTTAAGTGCAGGCCAAGGTCTTGAGGCACTGTATTGTTGTTGTTGTTATGGATGGAGCACCACTCTGCAACCCCTTTGCGCCCCATCCAAAACCCCTCTGCACCCAAGAAGGGTCCCAAGGAGCTGTTGTTGCCCTTCTTTGGCTGCAAAGAGGCCTTGGAAAGGCCCCAAACATTTGCTGCTTCCCTGAACAGGAATTGGAAGTATTTCTCACAACTCAGGCCCAGCATCACATTCTCGGAAGGCAAGCCGATGCTCTTTTCCAGAAGTTGCCTCCCACATTAACATGATTGACCAATGGCTTTTGAGCAGAAATGTGTTGTTGTTGTTATTGAGCCCCCTGGTGGCGCAGGAAGTTAAACCACTGAGCTGCTGAACATGCTGATTGGAAGGTCGGCGGTTCTATTTTGGGGAGCGGGGCAAGCTCCTGCTGTTAGCCCCAGCTTTTGCCAACCTAACTGTTTAAAAACATGCAAATGTGAGATCAGTTGGTACGACTTCTGCAGGAAGGTAATAGCACTCCATGCAGTCATGTCGGCCACATGACCTTGGAGACATCTACGGACAACGCCGGCTCTTCGGCTTAGAAATGGAGATGAGCACCACCGCCCAGAGTCGGTCACAACTAGATTTAATGTCGGGAAACCTTTACTTATTATTACAATATTACTTCTCGATCTATTTCAGTCCAAAATTGCAATGTTACTATAGGTCCTTGGAGGCCTCAGGATTCACACAGCCATTCCTATTCCCTCCTGCTGCTGCTTGCGGGGGGAGGAGGAGGAGGAAGGGCCGGGCAGCAGCGGCAAAGAAGAAGGGGCCAGAGCGCCGCCTCCTTTGGCCGTTTTCTCCCGCCTCGCGCACTCGAGGGAGGAGGGAAGGGTGACGTCACTCCAGCGTGGCATCGTCAAGACCTAAAATGGGAGGGAGGCCCGCTGTCTTCGCCAAAGCTGGGGCCTCGGTTGGTGTCACTGCCCGGCCTCCGGAAGTCTCCGCGGCAGCAATCGAACCCCCGGCTCTGGCGTGGACAGGACTCTCTCCTCCTTTTAGGTCTTCAGCAGCCAGAGCCGCTGCCGCTGGCTGCTGAAGACCTAAAAGGAGGAGGGAGGCCCATCGTCATCGCTGAAGCCAGGGCCTTGGTTGGTGTCGCGGAGACCTCTGGAGCCCGGGCCAGCTTCGGCGAAGACAGCGGGCCTCCCTCCTGGGTCCTGCCTGGGAGCCGAGTTTGGCCGGCTCGCGTCTTCTGCCAAGCCCAGCGGGAGACGCGAGCCATCCAAACCCGGCTCCCAGGCAGGGCCTGTCCCTTCCGGGGAGCGTTTCTCCCGGATTGCGGCTTTCCCAAGCCCGGGGAAGGCGCAAACCGGGAGAAAGGCTCCCAGACAGGGCCTGTCCCTTCGGGGGAGCCTTTCTCCCGGGTTGCGGCTTTGCCAAGCCTGGCAGAAGCGGAAACCGGGAGAAAGGCTCCCCTGAAGGGACAGGCCCTTTGGGGGACCCTTTCTCACGGGTCGCGGCTTCGCCAAGTCCGGTGGAGGTGCAAACCGGGAGAACGGCTCCCCTGAAGGGACAGGCCCTTTGGGGGACCTTTTCTCACAGGTCGCGGCTTCGCCAAGCCCGGTGGAGGCGCAAACCGGGAGAACGGCTCCCAGACAGGGCCTGTCCCTTCGGGGGAGCCTTTCTCCCAGGTCGCGGCTTCGTCAAGCCCGGCAGAGGCGCAGACCGACGCAACGGAACAGCCCCAGCAGGGTCCCACCCTCCTTCCTTCCCCTTCCTTCCGGCTCCCTGCCCGCCGCCACCGCCTTCCTTCCTGCTTCGCCGGCCCAGAGTGCTCTTTGGATGTGGTGAACTACAACTCCAAAACTCAAGGGAAATTCCTATTAACTATATGTATTACTGTGTTAGAGTGTCATTTTGTATCGTTTTGGTTGGTGGTGTGTCCCAGGATTTGGTCAATGTAAAAAGTGTGCTGCGGCTCGAAAAAGTTGAGAAGCACTGGGATAAGAGTCTAAATCTCAACTGGGAAAGCTGCAGCCCTTCCTCCAACTGACCTCCCTGAAAGTCAAGCTGAGAAAGCAACCACTTTCAGGACTATTTTGGGCTCCGGCTGGGTCATGCGCTTAAGACTTTGGCACCTCTTTCCTTCCAGATTAAAGAAGAATCCGGATTGCGCCATCGCTCTGGACCAAGGGCAGGGAGCCACGTAGCCTTGCTTTTCTTGCAAAGGGCAAAAGACACCCAGAGGCCCGGTCCTTGACCTTGCTGTAAGCTGAAACGCAGAAAACGGGGGCGCCTCAAGCCACGGCGTAGAGAGGTCATTGCCGTATTATCTATTATTAAAGTGCTGATATCCTATCCCTCTCATATGACCTCTGACTGGCTTGCAATCCAACCAGTTTGAAGAATGTAATCCTTTAAATTTCATCATTTAAAAAGCAGACTAAGCAACTGAATTACTTTAAGAAGTTAGAACACTATTGGATGGAGCCAACCGGAGCCCAAAAGCTTGAGCGGAAAGCCACATTTTATGCTGGTGACAGAACGAACCCAATATTAGCACCAATTGGGCCTCAAAAGGGAGGCAATTCCTCAACTGGAGAGGGAGGTGGGAACCGAAATCCCAGATCGAATAACCAAAAGGCTCTGCTCCCCCAATGCACAAATAGCTATTTGTTGTGAATATTCCTGTCGCCCAATCAGAAGCAGCTCTGCAGCGCCTGACATCCTGCTTTGCAGCAGCTGCAGAGCTGTTTGGGCTGGAAGTCAGCCTGAAGAAAACGGAAGTCCTCTACCACCCCGCACCACAGGAAGAACACCATCATCCGCACGTCAGCAGAGGCAAATCTGTGCTTAAGTCCGTTCAGCAGTTCACCTCCCTGGGAAGCATCATCTCTTCAGATGCCAAGATTGATAAAGAGATAGATCACAGATTAGCAAAGGCATAGAGTGCACTCGGAAGGCTTCACAAAAGAGTCTGGAGCAACAAGCACCTGAGGCAAAGCACCAAAATCAGTGTGCACAGAGCTATCGTACTGCCTATTCTCCTCTATGGGTCTGAAACATGGGTCACCTATCGCCAACACCTACGACTCCTCGAACGCTTTCATCAGCGCTGTCTTTGCACAATCCTAAATATACACTGGACCGACTATGTGATGAATGTTGCTGTCCTTGAGCAAGCAGGGATCACCAGCATTGAGGCCATGCTATTGAGAACGCAGCTGCGCTGGGCAGGACACGTCTCTAGGATGGAGGACCACTGCCTCCCAAAGATACTACTCTATGGTGAACTCGCCACGGTTCAGCGCAAGAGAGGCGCCCCCAAAAAAGAGATATAAGGACTCCCTAAAACAACATCTCAGGCTTGGCCAGATTGATCACCAACTATGGTCCACCCTAGCCTCACATCGGGAGACATGGAGATGCACTATCCACAACGCTGCGGCAACGCAGAAACGACAACGCAGAAAGAACCGCAACTTGGAAACAACATCACCCAAGGAGACTTTCTGCTGTGCTTTCTGCAACCGAACTTGCCTATCCCAGATTGGCCTTTTTAGTCATCAAGGCGCTTGTAAAAAGCGTGGGATGAGTCCTTCCTAAGAATCTTCGTTCGCGAAGTAATGCCGAGATTACACTGTGTATCAGGATGCTATTATTGAACTACTGTATTATATTATCATTACATTATATCATCATTACATTATGTGACCATCATTATTATTTTCTATTATTATAATATATTACACTATGTACTGGGATGCGATTATCGAACTACCGTATTATATCATTATCATTCTATTGTATCATCATCATTATTGTTATTATATTCTTTTATTATAATATATGACATTATTATTATTCTATTGTAATTATATTCTATTACTAGCTTGGGGACCTTAATTGCAAATTCCTTATTTGAGAAGAAAACCCTCTCCTTTTGGACAATGTAATTTCAAGCCTAAAAGCAAAGCCTATTGAAAGAATAAGGAAAGTACGTCATTACCTGACGAAGTACATCATCCCGCTGAGGGTGGCAGACTTGGGAGCGAAGGACCAGGGAGGTGTCTGCCCGCAGTTGACCATGCTCCAGAGGTCGACCTCAGGGTCGTAGCACTGCAAGACCATGGCCTCCTTCCCAGCCAGGGACCCCGTGGCGTAGAGCTTCCCTCGGCAGGCGCTGGCCGAGCAGTTGTCCATGGGGAAGGGCATGGGCCGCAAGGCCTCCCAGGTGTCCAGCTCCGGGTCGTAGCGCTCGGTGCTGTCGGCCGCCACCACGTACAGCAGGCCGTCCAGCACCGCCGCACTGTGGTACTCCCGGGCCTTCAGCATTGGCGAGACCTCCGTCCACTCGTTCACCGCCGAGTTGTAGCGCCAGGTGCTGTCGTAGAGGCGGGAGCCGTCCGAGCCCCCTGCGAGGAGGAGGGAGGAAGACGGGGCAGTCGGTCAGCGCCTGTAGACGCACAAAGGCCCCCAGACCCCATCCGTCATGCAGACATCCACAACTAAAGCACTCCTGAGAACTCTCAAAGGATATTGGACTGGATTAGCAATGCCACATATTTCTACAGGCCACTCGACTCTGCAATAGAGACTAAATATTCTTCTGACGGGTTATTCTACTGTAATTATTCCTATAGGTCAGGGGTCGGGAACCTTTTGGACTCAGAGAGCCATGAAAGCAAAATATTTGGAGATGTATTTCAGTGAGAGTCATATAATAGATATATTTTAAGACTGAATTAATCTAAATGTGAGTCTATACGTACATACGATGAGAAAAGGATTCCCCCGGCAGAATGACGGGACACTTCAGACCTGGCTCTGCGAAAGGCATGCTCAGGACTCTGGGAAGGAAGAGAAGACGGAAGAAAGGGGGAAAGAAAGACAGAGGAAATAAAGGAGGGAGGGGGAGAGGAAGAACGAACTATGGAAAAGGAAGAAAAGAAAAACAGGAGACAAGGAGGGGAAAAGAAAAGGAAATGGGAAGGGAGGAAAGGAAAGGGTGGGGAAAAGAAAGGAAAGGGAGTGAGGAAAAAGTAAAATAATGAAGGGAAAAGAAGAAAAGAAAGGAGAGGGAAGTGAAAAGAAAGGAAGGAGAAGGAAAGGAAGACTTGGGGGAAAAGAATAGAAGAGGAAGGAAGGAAGAGGGAGGGAGAATGGAGGAAAGAAGGAAGGGGAAAGAGGGAGGGAAAAGGAAGGAGAGAAGGAAAGGGTGAAGATGGAGAAAGAAAAAGAAAGAAAGGAAGAGGGAGGAAGGAAGAGGGAGAATGGAAGAAGGAAGGAAGGGGAGAGAGGGAGGGAAAAGGAAGGTGAAGGAAAGGGTGAAGGGGAGAAAGGAAGGAAGAGGGAGAATGGAGGAAAGAAGGAAGGGGAGAGGGAGGGAAAAGGAAGGAGAAGGAAAGGGTGAAGGGGAGAAAGGAAGGAAGGAAGAGGAAGGAAGGAGAATGGAGGAAAGAAGGAAGGGGGAGAGAGGGAGGGAAAAGGAAGGCGAAGGAAAGGGCGAAGGGGGAGAAAGGAAGAGGAAGGAAGGAGAATGGAGGAAAGAAGGAAGGGGAGAGAGGGAGGGAAAAGGAAGGCGAAGGAAAGGGCGAAGGGGGAGAAAGGAAGGAAGAGGAAGGAAGGAAGGGAATGGAGGAAAGAAAGAAGGGGAGAGAGGGATGGAAAAGGAAGGAGAAAGAAAGGGTGAAGGGGGAGAAAGGAAGAAGAAGGAAGGAGAATGGAGGAAAGAAGGGAAGAGAGGGAGGGAAAAGGAAGAAGGAAAGGGTGAAGGGGGAAAAGAAAGGGAGAATTGAGACTGCGTCACTCCTCCCCGCTGCATGCTGGGAAACCGAGGCCCGGGCTGCTTTGGAGAGCCAGATGCAATCATGAAAAGAGCCACATCTGGCTCCCGAGCCATAGGTTCCTGACCCCTGCTATAGGTTATGGGCTCAACACCTTGAGGTGCATCTACGCTGTAGAACGAATTCCACTTTACCTGCCTTGGTTCAATGCTATGGAGCCATGAGGGCTGTGGCCTCCTGTGCCAAATCACCAAATTACAACTCACCTTGAGTCACGAACATTAAATGAGAGAGTAGGTCCCTCAAGGAACGTAATCTCCCCTTTGGCTTTACCTCAACCCTAAGATTATTTTATTACGCAGCCCGAATGTGCACCCTCATTTTAGCCAGGCCATTTAGTGCTAAAAGGCACACTTTGGCTTTAAGTAAATAGAGTTGACGTCAAACACGTTTCCTCTGACAGGTCATGGGACCAGAGCCACATCTGTTAGATACCGCATCTCCTCCTGTCAGGTTTTGGGCCCAGTGCTGTCTCTGCGATGCTGTCCCTTTGGGCAGATGGTGGCGGGATTTAAATAAAGTTTATTATTATTATTACTCCAGAAACTTTGTTTTCGTGGCTGCCATGTTGAATTGGCTGAGTGTACACGATGAGATACTATAGCAAAACGTGCTGCAAGGATGTGCCACAAAAACAAATGTTTTGGCAGCTTAATAAACTTTTCCCGTATTTCCCAGCCAGCCTCCAATCGGGGGAAACCCCACACCTGGCTTTTGCCGCTTGCCAATCCCGGAAGGCAGAGTAAGCCAAGCGAGGGGCTTCTTGCGAGGCCAGGCTGCGCTGTTGTGCCTCCCTCACCTGGCTTTTGCTGCTTGCCAGAACCGACAGACGGCATGAGCCAGGCAAGGGGCTTCTTGCGAAGCAAGGCCACGCAGTTGTGCCTCCCTTCCCCGGCTTGCGCCGCCCGCCGAGTCTGGCAATCGGCAAAAGCCAGGGGCGAGGGAGGCTGTCCCGCATGGCTTTCGCTGCTTGCCAGACACGGCCAATGGTGCGAGAAGCTTCCCGCAAGGCCAGGCCGTGCGGAGGTGCCTTTCTCGCCTGGCCTTCCCCATTTGCGGGCGCCGCAAGCCAGACGAAAGGATTCCCGTGAAGTGAGACCATGTGGTGTGGCCTCCCTTGCCTGGCACACACTTCCCAACCAGATCCAGGCCTGGAATGCTCAGGTAAAGTATACATTCCGGCATCTCCCAAATGGCAATGTCTATTTTCCCCCAAACCCTCTGGGAGTTCTGTATGCGAAGTTTGGTTCAATTCCATTGCTGTTGGAAGTTCAGTGTTATTTGATGGCAGGGAACTATACATCCCAACATCTCCCAAATGTCAAGGTCTATTTTCCCCAAACTCCATCTGTGTTCACATTTCGGCATATTGAGTATTCATGCCATGTTTGGTCCTGATCCAACATTGTTTGAGTCCACAGTGCTCTCTGGATATAGGTGAACTACAACTTCCAAACTCAAGGTCAATTCCCAAGCAAACCCTGTCAGTACATTCTGTGGGTAATGAGAGTTCAATATGCCAAGTTTGGTTCAATTCCATTGTTGCAAGAGTTCAGGATGCTCTTTGGTTGTGTGTTAACTATAAATCCCAGAAACTGCAACTCCCAAACGTGAGGGTCTATTTTCCCCAAACTCCCTCCGTGTTCACATTTGGGCATATTGAGTATTCGTGCCAAGTTTGGTCCTGATCCAACATTGTTTCAGCCCACAGTGCTCTCTGGATATAGGTGAACTACAACTCCAAAACCCAAGGTCAATGCCCACCAAACTCTTCTAGTATTTTCTCTTGGTTATGGGAGTTCTGTGTGGGAAGTTTGTCTTTCTGCAATTCCTGCCAGGAGATCTATGTTGTGTTAATCGAAACAGGCCCAGGTTTCACACTGAGTGTATAAATACATTTAAAGACATATTAACTATCTGTATTACTGTGTTAGAGTGTCATTTTGGTTGGTCGTGTGCCCCAGGATTTTGTCAATGTAAAAAATGTGCCGCGGCTCAAATAAGGTTGGGAAACACTGCCTTATGTAACTTACTAAGTTTTTGTTTGCGTTATGATTTCATTAATTGTATCGTGTTATTGGGCTTGGCCTCATGTAAGCTGCCCCGAGTCCCCATCGGGGAGATGGTGGCGGGGTATAAATTATTATTATTTCTCTGACAAGTTACAGGTCCAACATTCTACTTTGAGATACGTAGATGTTAAAAATTTTCCTCTAACAGGTTATGGGCCCAGAATATCATCTGTTAAGACAGCTGTGGGCATACTTCGGCCCTCCGGGTGTTTTGGAATTCAATGTCCACAATTCCTAACAGCCTACTGGCTGTTAGGAGTTGTGGACATTGAATTCCAAAACACCCGGAGGGTCAGTCAAGTATGCCCATGACTGTGTTAGACAGCATTCCTTTTCTGGTGGATTATGGGACCTGCCTAGATCAGGGTGCCCACACTTTTTCAGCACGTGAGCTACTTATAATAAAACCAATTCAGAAAGATCTACCTACCTCCTCAAGGCTGGAGAGGGGGCGGCTTGGCTCCAGGCCTGGCTCTGCCCCCTCTGGCTTCCGCTCTACCAGCAGCTTCTCCAGGCTTGAGGATGGCAATGCCAAGCCAGTGGTGGCATAGCTGCTGGTAGAGTGGAAGCCAGAGGGGGGCGGAGCCAGGCCACACCAATCCCCTCCCCCTCCCCTCTGTCTTTGGAGTTCCCAGCAGCTTCTCCAGGCTTGAGGATGGCAATGCCAAACCAGTGGTGACATAGCTAGCACATCCTCAAGCCTGGAGAAGCTGCTGGAGCTCCAAAGCCCGAGGGGAGGGGCCTGGTGTGGCCTGGCTCCGCCCCCCCTCTGGCTTCCGCTCTACCAGCAACTTCTCCAGGCTTGAGGATGGCAACGCCAAGCCAGCCTTGTGCTAGCTATGCCACCACTGGCTTGGCACTGCCATCCTCAAGCCTGGAGAAGCTGCTGGTAGACCGGAAGCCAGAGGGGAGGGGGCGGGGCTTGGTGCGGCCAGGCTCCACCCTACTCTGAGAAGCGCCCCATCCATCTTCTTCAGGCTTGAGGATGGCAGTCCCAAGCCAGCCTTGTGCTAGCTATGCCACCACTGGCTTGGCACTGCCATCCTCAAGCCTTGAGCAGCTGCTGGGAGTGCCAAAGCCGGGGGAGGGGGCGGGGCTTGGTGCGGCCTGGCTCCGCCCCTTCTGAGAAGCACCCCATCCGGCTGGGATCGACCAGTCTATCGCGATCGACTTCCTGGGCAGCCCTGACCTAGAGGCGCCAATAGCCTCTCTTGAGGAATGTTGCTGTGGAGGAAGGCCTCACCAGTGACGTAGATGTCGTTCCCGCGGCGACGGCGGCGTACCCTCCACCGAGGCGCTCGGGAACTCGGCCAGGTAGCGCCAAGCCTTGCTCCGGGGCAGAAGGGCGTCCACGGCGGCTAACTCTTCGCAGTCGCGGTCGCAGCCACCCAGGGCCACGAGCACCTCAGCCAGGCCAGTGGAGGGCCGTGGGCGGAGCCGGGCGCAGGGCCCGCGGTCGTGTCGGTCCAGCCGTCCGGACTGGAAGAGCCGGGCCTCGGCCAGCAAGGGGCGGCAGGCCGGGCAGCGGGCCACCTCCGGGCGGCCTCCACGTGGGCCAGCAGGGCGACGGCGCCGAAGGGCAGCCGGACGTGACCGAGGAGCTGCGGGAGGAGCGGGGCGCGGAAGAGCGGGTCGGAGCGCACCCAGCGCAGGGCCAGCGAGAAGGCCGCCTCCTCCTTGCGCAACCGGAGCCCGTCCGCGCCCAGGTAGGAGACGAAGCGGGACAGCGGGAGGCGGCACATGGCGGCGGTTAAAGCCGAGGAGGGCGGGGCCTCGTCGTGGGCGGCCCCGTCCCTCGAGGGTAGCGGGCCCAGGCTATCGTCGTCTTCCCGGGCGGCGTGACGCATGACGCACCGCCGCGCCGCCGCCAGAGCCGGGCAGGAGAAGGTCTCGGCGAAGTCCTCGGTCTGAAGGGCCGTCGAGGGGTCCAGCCGGGCCGAGATCCACTCACGCAGGCGGCCTTGACGGCCGGGAACTGGAGCAGGTCTGCGGCCCGGAGAAGGCGCCCGGCCAGGCTCTCAGGCAGGCCTCCTCGCCGTCGTCCTCGTCCTCCTCGTCCAGGCCCAGCGAGGAGACGCGGCCCGAGTAGGCGAAGTCGAGGAGGCGGCCCAGGCACTCGGCCTCCACCCCGTGCAGCCTCACGCGCCGCGCCCGCGCCTCCAGCAGGCCTCCCCGAACATGGCGCGGAAGTAGCCCGAGGAGGCGGCCAGCACGGCCCGGTGGGCCCCGAACTCGGCCCCGCCGGCCAGCAGCGTCACGTCCAGCAGCGCCCGCTCCGCCCGCAGCAGGCCCAGGCCCCGCAGCAGCCCCGGGCGTGCGCAGACTCCTCCGCCGCCTCCCCGGCCTCCTCAGGCGGCGCCATCTGGTCCCGAAATGGCGGAAAGGCTCTTCGCCAACCCTCTCCACCAATCAGGCTTCGGCTATGTCGGCCTCGCGCTCGGCCGTGCCCCCTCAACCCTCTCCACCAATCAGGCTTCAGCCATGACGGCCTCGCGATCGGCCACGCCCTTTAAACCCTCCCCAACAATCATTCTCTAGCGGCCCCGCCCTCGGCCACGCCTCCTACAACCTTCTCCACCAATCAGGCTTCAGCCATGACGGCCTCGCGCTCGACCACGCCCCTCAACCCTCTCCACCAATCAGGCTTCAGACATGACGGCCTGACTGCCTCGCGCTCGGCCACGCCCCTTAAACCCACCCCCAACAATCATTCTCTAGCGGTCCCGCCCTCGGCCACGCCTCCTACAACCCTCTCCACCACTCAGGCTTCGGCTATGTCGGCCTCGCGCTCGGCCACGCCCCTGAAACCCTTCTCACTAATCCATCTCTAGCGGCCCCGCGCTCGGCCACGCCTCCTACAACCCTCTCCACCAATCGGGCTTCAGCCATAACGGCCTCGTGCTCGGCCACGCCCCTTAAACCCACCCCAACAATCAATCTCTAGCGGCCCCGCTCTCGGCCCCGCCTCCTACAACCTTCTCCACCAATCAGGCTTCAGCCATGACGGCGTCGCGCTCGGCCCCGCCCCTGAAACCCTCCTCACTAATCAGGCTTTAGTGGCCCCGCGCTTGTCCACGCCCCCGACAACCTTCTCCACCAATCGGGCTTCAGCCATAACGGCCTCGCGCTCGACCACGCCCCACAACCCTCTCCACCAATCAGGCTTCAGACATGACGGCCTCGCGCTCGCCCACGCCCCTGAAACACACCCCAACAATTAGGCTCTAGCGGCCCCGCGCTCGGCCACGCCTCCTACAACCCTCTCCACCACTCAGGCTTCGGCTATGTCGGCCTCGCGCTCGGCCACGCCCCTGAAACCCTCCCCCACTAATCCATCTCTAGCGGCCCCGCGCTCGGCCACGCCTCCTACAACCCTCTCCACCAATCGGGCTTCAGCCATAACGGCCTCGCGCTCGACCACGCCCCTCAACCCTCTCCACCAATCAGGCTTCAGACATGACGGCCTCGCGCTCGGCCACGCCCCTTACAACCCTCTCCACCAATCAGGCTTCAGACATGACGGCCTCGCGCTCGGCCACGCCCCTTAAACCCACCCCAACAATCATTCTCTAGCGGCCCCGCCCTCGGCCACGCCTCCTACAACCTTCTCCACCAATCAGGCTTCAGCCATGACGGCCTCGCGCTCGACCACGCCCTCAACCCTCTCCACCAATCAGGCTTCAGACATGGCGGCCTCGCGCTCGGCCACGCCCCTTAAACCCTCCCCAACAATCATTCTCTAGCGGCCCCGCGCTCGGCCACGCCTCCTACAACCCTCTCCACCACTCAGGCTTCGGCTATGTCGGCCTCGCGCTCGGCCACGCCCCTGAAACCCTCCTCACTAATCAGGCTTTAGTGGCCCCGCGCTCGGCCACGCCTCCTACAACCCTCTCTACCAATCAGGCTTCAGCCATAACGGCCTCGCGCTCGACCACGCCCCTCAACCCTCTCCACCAATCAGGCTTCAGACATGACGGCCTCGCGCTCGGCCACGCCCCTTACAACCCTCCCCCACCAATCTGCCTCTTGCCATGACGGCCCGGCGCTCGGCCACGCCCCCTACAACCCTCCCCCATCAATCAGGCTCTAGCCATGGCGGCCCGGAGCTCGGACACGCCCCCCAATCGGACTTCGCGCTTGGCCACGCCCCTGAAACTCTCCCCACCAATCAGGCTCGAGCCATTGCGGCCCCGCGCTCGGCCACGCCTCCTACAACCTTCTCCACCAATCAGGCTTCAGTCATGACGGCCTCGCGCTCGGCCACGCCCCCCACAACCAACCCCAACAGTCAGGCTCTAGCCATGGCAACCCGGCGCTTGGCCACGCCCGTACAACCCTCCCCCACCAATCAGGCTTCAGCTACGCCCCTACAACTCTCCCCCACCAATCAGGCTCCGGCGCTAGACCACACGCCCTGCAACCCTCCCCCACCAATCAGGCTTCAGCCATGGCTCTAGCGGCCCTGACGTCAGAGAAAAGAGCGTCATCTCTGCTGTAGCCACGCCCCTCGGAATCCTCCTTCCCAGCCACGCCCCCTTACCGGTTCCCTTGAGGGCGTCAGAGCGGGAGGGTGCAGTTCCCGGCTCGCCCTGAGCGAGGCGCCAAAGGGGCGGAGCTTCTGGCCCCTCCCAGCGCCTCCTTTGTCCCGCCCCTTCCTTCTGCCCTCAGGCGCCCCTGGTGGCCGCCTCTGTTCGTGCTCCTCCGGCCTCCTGCTGGCCGCTTCCATTCATGGCCTTCCCCTCCGAGGGCTCCATTCAAAACGCAGCCTAGCTTACTCTCTGGCGCCTCTCGTGGCCGCTTCCGTTCCTGCGCCCCATTTTCCTGTTTCCTACCTGCCTTTCTCTTTCTCCTCTTCCTTTCCTGTTTCCAACCTGCCTTTTTTCCTTCTTCCTTCCTTGTTTCCTTTCTCTTTCTTCTCCTTTCCCTTTTCCTACCTTTCTCTTCCTTTCCTGTTTCCTACCTGCCCCTTTCTCCTCTTCCTTTCCTGTTTCCAACCTGCCTTTTTTCCTTCTTCCTTCCTTCTCCTTTCCCTTTTCCTACCTTTCTCTTCCTTTCCTGTTTCCTACCTGCCCCTTTCTCCTCTTCCTTTCCTGTTTCCAACATGCCTTTTTCCTTCTTCCTTCCTTGTTTCCTACCTACCTTTCTTTCTTCTCCTTTCCCTTTTCCTACCTTTCTCTACCTTTCCTGTTTCCTACCTGCCCCTTTCTCCTCTTCCTTTCCTGTTTCCAACATGCCTTTTTCCTTCTTCCTTCCTTGTTTCCTACCTACCTTTCTTTCTTCTCCTTTCCCTTTCCCTACCTTTCTCTACCTTTCCTGTTTCCTACCTGCCCCTTTCTCCTCTTCCTTTCCTGTTTCCAACATGCCTTTTCCTTCTTCCTTCCTTGTTTCCTACCTACCTTTCTTTCTTCTCCTTTCCCTTTTCCTACCTTTCTCTTCCTTTCCTGTTTCCTACCTGCCCCTTTCTCCTCTTCCTTTCCTGTTTCCAACCTGCCTTTTTCCTTCTTCCTTCCTTGTTTCCTTTCTCTTTCTTCTCCTTTTCTTTTCCTTTTCCCTTTCTCCTCTTCCTGTTTTCCTTCCTGCCCTTTCCCTCCTCTTCCTTTCCTCTTCCTTGCCTCTCTTCCTTCCTTCCCTTCCTTCCTTGTTTCCAACATCTCCTTTCCTTTTCCTTTTTCCTTCTTCTTTCCTTGTTTCCTTCCTTCCTTGTTCCTTTCCTGTTTCCTTCTCCTTTTTCCTTCTTCCTTCCTTTCCTTCTCTTTCTTTCTTCTCCTTTCCCTTTTCCCTACCTTTCCTTCCTTTCCTGTTTCCTACTCTTTCTCTTTCCTTTCCCTGTTTCCAACATGCCTTTTTTCCTTCTTCCTTCCTTGTTTCCTTTCTCTTTCTTCTCCTTTCCCTTTTCCTACCTTTCTCTTCCTTTCCTGTTTCCTACCTGCCTTTCTCCTCTTCCTTTCCTGTTTCCAACATGCCTTTTTCTTCTTCCTTCCTTCCTTCTTTCCCTTTCTTTCTTCTCCTTTTCCTTTTCCTACCTTTCTCTTCCTTTCCTGTTTCCTACCTGCCCCTTTCTCCTCTTCCTTTCCTGTTTCCAACATGCCTTTTTCCTTCTTCCTTCCTTGTTTCCTTTCTTTCTTCTCCTTTCCCTTTTCCTACCTTTCTCTTCCTTTCCTGTTTCCTACCTGCCCCTTTCTCTTCCTTCCCTGTTTCCAACATGCCTTTTTCCTTCTTCCTTCCTTGTTTCCTTTCTCTTTCTTCTCCTTTTCTTACCTTTCTCTTCCTTTCCTGTTTCCTACCTGCCCCTTTCTCCTCTTCCTTTCCTGTTTCCCTGCCTTTTTCCTTCTTCCTTCCTTGTTTCTTCCTTCCTTTCTTTTCTTCTCCTTCCCTTTTCCTACCTTTCTCTTCCTTTCCTGTTGCCGACCTGTCCCCTTTCTCCTCTTCCTTTCCTGTTTCCAACATGCCTTTTTTCCTTCTTCCTTCCTTGTTTCCTACCTTTCTTTCTTCTCCTTTCCCTTTTCCTACCTTTCTCTTCCTTTCCTGTTTCCTACCTGCCCCTTTCTCCTCTTCCTTTCCTGTTTCCAACATGCCTTTTTCCTTCTTCCTTCCTTGTTTCCTTTCTTTCTTCTCCTTTCCCTTTTCCTACCTTTCTCTTCCTTTCCTGTTTCCTACCTGCCCCTTTCTCTTCCTTCCCTGTTTCCAACATGCCTTTTTTCCTTCTTCCTTCCTTGTTTCCTTTCTCTTTCTTCTCCTTTTCCCTTTCTCTTCCTTTCCTGTTTCCTACCTGCCCCTTTCTCCTCTTCCTTTCCTGTTTCCAACATGCCTTTTTTCCTTCTTCCTTCCTTGTTTCCTTTCTCTTTCTTCTCCTTTCCCTTTTCCTACCTTTCTCTTCCTTTCCTGTTTCCTACCTGCCCCTTTCTCCTCTTCCTTTCCTGTTTCCTACCTTGTTTTATCTTTCTCCTCTTTCCAACCTTTCTTTCTCTTTCCTATCTCCTTTTCCTACCTGCCTTTCTTTTTTCTTTTCTGACTGCCTTTCTCCTCTTCCTTTCCTGTTTCCTACCTGCCCCTTTCTCCTCTTCCTTTCCTGTTTCCAACCTGCCTTTTTCCTTCTTCCTTCCTTGTTTCCTTTCTCTTTCTTCTCCTTTCCCTTTTCCTACCTTTCTCTTCCTTTCCTGTTTCCTACCTGCCCCTTTCTCCTCTTCCTTTCCTGTTTCCAACATGCCCTTTTTCCTTCTTCCTTCCTTTTTTTTCCTTTCCTTCTCTTTCTTCTCTTCCTTTTCCCTTCCTTTCTCTTCCTTTCCTGTTTCCTACCTGCCCCTTTCTCCTCTTCCTTTCCTGTTTCCTACCTTGTTTTATCTTTCTCCTCTTTCCAACCTTTCTTTCCTATCTCCTTTTCCTACCTGCCTTTCTTTTTTCTTTTCTGACTGCCTTTCTCCTCTTCCTTTCCTGTTTCCTACCTGCCTTTCTCTTTCCTGTTTCCTACCTTTCTTTCTTCTCTATTCTTTCTTGTTTCTACCTGCCTTTCTCCTCTTCCTTTCCGATTTCCTACCAGCTTTTCTCACCTTTCCTTTTCCCTTTCAGCCTTTCTCCTCTTCCTTTCCTGTTTCCTACCTGTTTCTCTCTTTCTCCTCTTCCTTTCCCATTTCCTACAGGCCTTTCTCATCTTTTTCTGTTTCCAACCTGCCTCTCCCCCCCATTCCTTCCATGTTTCCTACCTACCTTTTTCTTCTCCTTTCCCTTTTCCCACCTTTCTCTTTCTTATCTCCTCTTTCCTGCCTTTTTTCCTGCCTTTCTCTTCCTTTCCTGTTTCCTACCTGCCTTTCTTTCCTGTTTCCTACCTGCCTTTCTCTTTCCTACCATTTTTCTTTCTTTCCTGTTTCCTACCTGCCTTTCTTCTCTTTTTCCTGTTTCCTACCTTTCTTTCTTTCTTCTCTCTATTTTCTTATTTCTACCTGCCATTCCTCTTCTTTCCTATTTCCTACCAGCTTTGCTCTTCTCACCTTTTTCCTTTCTCCTTTCCTGTTTCCCACCTGCCTTTCTCTTTCTCCTCTTCTTTTCCTGGTTCCAACCTGTCTTTTCCCCCTATTCCTTCCATGTTTCCTACCTTTTCTTTTCCTTTCCCTACCTTCCTTTCCTGTTTCCTACCTGCCTTTCTCCTCTTCCTTTCCTGTTTCCTACCTGCCTCTTTCTCCTCTTCCTTTCCTGTCTCCTACCTGCCTCTTTCTCCTCTTCCTTTCCTGTTTCCTGCCTCTTTCTCCTCTTCCTTTCCTGTTTCCTACCTGCCTTTCTCCTCTTCCTTTCCTGTTTCCTACCTGCCTCATTCTCCTCCTTTCCTGTTTCCTATTTCCTTTCCTACCTGCCTCTTTTTTCCTGTTTCCTGCCTTTCTCCTCTTCCTTTCCGGTCTCCTACCTGCCTTTCTCCTTCCTGTTTCCTACCTTTCTCTTTCTCCTCTTTCCTACCTTTTTTCTTTCTTTCCAGTTTCCTACCTGCCTTTCTCCTCTTCCTTTCCTGTTTCCTACCAGCCTTTCTCTTTCTCCTCTTCCTTTCCTATTTCCTACTGGCATTTCTTTTTCTCTTTGTTTCCATCCTTTCCTCTGATACCTACCTGCCTTTCTTTCTCCTCTTTTTTCCATTTCCTTTCTTTCATCTCTTCCTTCCCCGTTTCCTGCCTTCCATTCTCTCTTTCTTTTTCTTTCTTTCTCCCCTCCTTAAATGGGAGGCAGGTAAACAACCGCGTGACCAGCATGCGTGACCAGATCTGGACCAAATTTGGCCGACATGACCCCCTTTACGACCTTTGAGGTTTGGGGAAGGACGGACAAAGGATGGGATTTGTAGTACTTTCAAACCCTTTAGTTCCCACAGACCACTGTGGTCCCCAACAAAGACCAAACTTGGCACACAGAGCCCCCATGACTCACTCTACATCCTACTGCAGTTTAGAGGAGGGCGGACCATGGATGATGGGACTTGAAGTATCTTCACTCACTTCCCAAGACCGCTGATACACTCATCCAATGACTGATCAAGACCATACTTGGCACACAGAGCCCCCATTACCCACTCTACGTCCTGGTGCAGTTTCAAGGAGGATGGAACATGGATGATGGGACTTGAAGTACCTTCACTCACTTCCCAAGACCGCTGATACACTCATCCAATGACTGATCAAGACCATACTTGGCACACGGAGCCCCCATGACCCATTCTACAATCTGGTGCAGTTTGGGGGAGGACAGACAATGGATGATGGGATTTGTAGCACTTTCAAACCCTTCAGTTCCCACAGACCACTGTGGCCCCCAACAAAGACCGATAAAAACAAAACTTGGTACACAGAGCCCCCATGACCCACTCTACATCCTACAGCAGTTTGGAGGAGGGCGGAGGATGGATGATGGGGCTTGAAGTACCTCCACTCACTTCCCAAGACCGATGCGACTCTCATCCAATGACTGATCAAGACCAAACTTGGCACACATAACCCCCATTATCCCCTTTATGTCCTGGTGAGGTTTGGGGAAAATGGACAAAGGATGGTGGGATTTGTAGTACTTTTAAACCCATCTTGTTCTCACAGACCACTGTGGCCCCCAACAAAGACAGATAAAGACCAAACTTGGCACACAGAACTCTCATGACCCACTCTACATCCTGGTCCAGTTTGGAGGATGGACCATGGATGATGGGACCTGCAGTCCCTTCACTCACTTCCTGAGACCATTCTGGCCCTCATCCAATGACCGATACGGACCAAACTTGGCACACAAAGCCCCCATGACCTACTCAACATCCTGGTGCAGTTTGGAGGAGGGCGGACCATGCATGATGGGACTTGCAGTACTTTCACTCACTTCTGGAAAACACTGCAACCCTCTTCCAATGACTGATCAAGACCAAACTTGGGAAACCGAGCCCCCATGACGCACTCTACATCCTGGTACAGTTTGGAGGAGGATGGACAATGGGACTTGCATTTGGGAGTTGTAGTTCACCCGCACCCACTGAACCCTGCTAACATTGGATCTAGAGTAAACTTGGAGCACAGACAAGCAATGCCTTTCTCCAATAAACCCGGGCAGCGCCGGGTCCCCAAGCTACTCTCTATCTGTATCTGTATACCTTTATAAAGCGGAATGTTTGTATGTATGTACGTGTGCGGAGGGCGGATATGTGGCAGCCACTTTCACGCCACAGCGACCAGCGCGGGTGATGGACCTGCACCAAACTTGGTGCACATAACCCCCCTAACCCCCTTTACGTCCTGTTGCTGTTCGAGGGACATGACCCACGGATTATGGGATGTGTAGTACTTTCCAACACTTTGGTTCCCACAGACCACTGAGGCCACCAAAAAGGAGCAATACAGACCACACTTGGCACACACAGCCCCCATGACCCACTCTACATCCTGCTGCAGTTTGGAGGAGGGCAGACCATGGATGATGGGACTTGAAGTACCTCTACTCACTTCCCAAGTTCGCTGAGACCCTTTTCCAATTACTGATCGAGACCAAACTTGGCACACATAACCCCCATGACTACCTTCACGTCCTGGTGAGGTTCAGGGGAGGACTGACAATGGATGATGGGATTTGTAGTACTTTCACACCCCTCTGTTCCTACAGACCACTGCGGTCCCCAACAAACACCGATAAAGACCACACTTGGCACACAGAGCCCCAGTGACCCACTCTACATCCTACTGAAGTTTGGAGGGGGGCAGAACATGGATGATGGGACTTGCAGTACTTTCCCTTATTTTCCATGACTGCTACAAACCTAATCCAATGACTGATCAACACCAAACCTGGCACACAAAGCCCTCACGACCCACTCTACATCCTGCTGCAGTTTGGAGGAGGGCAGACCATGGATGATAGGACTTGAAGTACCTCTACTCACTTCCCAAGTCCACAGCGACCCTTATCCAATTACTGATCGAGACCAAACTTGGCACACATAACCCCCATGACTACCTTCACGTCCTGGTGAGGTTCGGGGGAGGACTGACAATGGATGATGGGATTTGTAGTACTTTCACACCCCTCTGTTCCCACAGACAACTGCGGCCCCCAACAAACACCGAGAAAGACCACACTTGGCACACAGAGCCCCAGTGACCCACTCTACATCCTACTGAAGTTTGGAGGGGGGCAGACCATGGATGATGGGACTTGCCTTCCCTCACTTTCCAAGACTGCTGCAAACCTTATCCAATGACTGATCAACACCAAACCTGGCCCACAGAGCCCTCATTACCCACTCTACATCGTGGTGCAGTTTTGTGTGAAACGGACCACGGATGATGGGACTTGAAGTACCTTCACTCCCTAAAAACAATACAACCCTCATCCATTCACCAATACAGACCAAACTTAGCACACAGAGCCCCCATGACCCAATCTACAGCCTACTGCAATTTGGGGGAGGCTGGACCACAGATGATGGGACTTCCAGTACCTTCAGTACTTTCATGATACCACTGCAACTCCCAAGAATGATGGATCAAGACCAAACTTGGCACACAGAGCCCCCATGACCCACTCTACATCCTGCTGCACTTCTCAAATCACCCGGGCACCGCCGGGTCCCCAAGCTAGTGTATAATGAAGCGGAATGTTTGTATGTATGTTTGTGGATATGTGGTGATTTCCATATTTGCTGCCATATGGCATGCATCACCTTGACAGCATCACCTTTTGAGATTTTGAACAGTTCAGCTGGGATCCCGCCATCTCCTGCTGCCTTGCTTCTTAAGGCCCAACCTCACTCCTCAGGACGTCTGGTTCTAATTCACTCAACACACCCTCAAAGCTCTCCTTGATATTCTCATCCTTCCTATACAGATATTGTGTATAGTCTTGCCACCTTCTCTTGATCTCTTCAGCTTCTGTTAGGCCCCTGCCATCTTGGTTTTTGATCATACCCATTTTTGCCTGAATTTTACCCCTGATGTTTCTAATCTTCTGGAAGAGGTCTCTTGTCCTTCCTATTCGGAAGTCCTCTGTAGCCTTCCTAAACCCATTGATGTGCTCCTTCCAAAGAGATCTGGAACGCTCAAGAGTACATGACTCTTCAGGGTCCTTCCAACTAACGCCCGGTGTCGAACCTATCGTTCCTGGGCAAGGTGGTTGAGAGGGCAGCAATGGAGCAGTTGCAGTCCTTCCTAGATGACGCAACTTGGCTAGACCCCTTCCAGTCCGGCTTCCGTTCAGGGCATGGGACGGAGGCGGTTCTGGTATCCATCACAGACCAGCTACGTTGCCAGCTCGACCAGGGCGGATCGGCGCTGCTTGTGTTATTGGACCTCACAGCAGTGTTTGATACAGCCGATTACGATCTTTTGACCCACTGCCTTGCCGGGGCCGGGGTGAGAGGGACAGTCCTTAAATGGCTGTCTTCCTTCCTCCAGAACCGGCTACAGCGAGTGAGAAGGGGCAAGGTTGTCTCCGGGGGTTCCCCCTTACTTTGTGGGGTGCCCCAGGGGGCAATCCTCTCCCCTTTGTTGTTTAACATCTATGTGCGACAAAAAGAAGGTATTGTAGTTCCCAAATGTATAACAAAAACATAAGCGCAAACTTAGGTCTAGTTCATAAATTCAGATTCTTTATATAGTAGAAATCACTCCCAGTACTTGGGGAAACACAGTTCAAAAATAATGCGAATGGTTTTTCAAATTCACCCGCAGCAAAGCGGTATTTGTAATTCCAAGCCAAGAGACGGTCACTGAGTTGCTGATCATATAACAAAATTATAACATTAAATCCAATATTTATCCATGAACTGGCAGCTCAGGATGGTCGACTGTCTAGCCGTTTCGCCTATAGAGGCTTCGCTGGACCTCATAGACCAAGTCTCCTAAATAATATCGCGGTTTCCGATCAAGTCCGTAGGAACATGATACTATGGCATTTGACCGATTTATATTATTATTATTATTACATTATTGGGTATGTATTATACAGCCTTCCTTTTGTTAGTTCCTACGAGTGCTTGATAAGTATGTGCATTGTTATATGGTTATATGAATACTTGACAGATATATTGTACATTTGTTTATAGATTTGACCCGGACCTTCGGAAACCGCGATATTATTTAGGAGACTTGGTCTATGAGGTCCCGACGAAGCCTCTATCGGCGAAACGGCTAGACCGTCGACCATCCTGAGCTGCCAGTTCATGGATATACAATATTGGATTTAATGTTATAATTTTGTTATATGATCAGCAACTCAGTGACCGTCTCTTGGCTTGGAATTACAAATACCGCTTTGCTGCGGGTGAATTTGAAAAACCATTCGCATTATTTTTGAACTGTGTTTCCCCAAGTACTGGGAGTGATTTCTACTATATAAAGAATCTGAATTTTTGAACTAGACCTAAGTTTGCGCTTGTGTTTTTGTTATAACATCTATGTGCGACCACTTGCTCGACTGGTACGTAGCTTTGGGCTGGAGTGCCACCAATATGCCGATGACACCCAGCTCATTCTGGGGATGGAGGGCAGGCCCGAATCCGTACCCAATAATTTCCATCGCTGCCTTGAAGCCGTTACTGGATGGCTGCGAGCCAGTGGGTTGAAGGTGAATCCGGCTAAGACGAAGATCCTGTGGCTGGGTCATCCGGGCGCTAGAGAGGTTCAGCTTCCAACCCTGGACGGCGTGACACTAAGTCCGTCGTCATCTGTTAAGAGCCTTGGTGTCACTCTGGACTCTCAACTGACGATGGAGACAGATATCTCCACCGTCAGTAGAGTAGCGTTTTTTCACCTTCGCCAGGCGAAGAAGCGGGGCCCCTATCTGTCCCGCCACGACCTGACCACAGTGGTCCAAGCCACGGTCATCTCAAGGTTGGACTACTGTAATGCTCTCTACATTGGCCTTCCTTTGTCAGTGATCCGGAAACTCAAGTTGGTGCAGAACGCTGCAGCCCGACTGCTGGCAGGTGTTCCAACGTGCTGCTATGTTACACTCATCTTACGCGAACTGCACTGGCTCCCAGTGGAGTACCGGATTACCTTCAAAGTGCTGGTATTGACCTTTAAGGCCTTGAATGGTCTGGGGCCAGTGTACCTAAGGGACCGCCTCATCCCATATTGTCCCACCAGACCCCTACGCTCAGAGTCGCGTAACCGCCTTGTGGTCCCAAGTTGTAAGACCTTCCTTTTGACTACAACATGGAGGGCTTTTCATAACTCTGGAATGCGCTCCCTCTGAAATTCAGCTCTCTCAAGTTTGCTGGCTTTCCGGAAGGCCTGCAAGACCTTGTTGTTTCAACAGGCGTTCGGCCCTTAAAACTGCAGGCTTCTTTGACATTATATTGACCTCGCCTGACACTACGCGTATTCGGGTTGCAGTATGAATTTTATGATCTCTTTTAATCAGGCCCGGATTACCCATAAGGCCACCCTAGGCCACGGCCTAGGGGCACAGCAATGGGGGGTGCTAGATCCGGACCCATTTTTTTAAAAAAAAAACGGTCGAACGTCGGGCGCGTCTGTGCCTGGGTGCCATAGGCCCTAGGGCCTCTGACGCAGCTTCCCTCCGCCTCTTCCTCCTCGCTTGCGCCGGGTGCCCCTCCTTCCTTCACTCAAGGAAGGAGGGACGCCTGGCGCGAGCAAGGAAGAAGAGGCGGAGGGAAGCCCCGCCCCTAGAGCTGCTGCCGCGCATGCTCAGCATCAGCCCAGGGGCGTGGCTTCCAATGTGTGGCCTAGGGCGCCAAAAAGGGTTGATCTGGGCCTGCTTTTAATGTATCTGTATATGCGGTTTTAATTGTTTTTATTGTATGTAAGTCGCCCCGAGCCGGATAGGAGTGGCGACAAATAAATTTGAATAAAATAAATAAATAAATAATAATTTATTATTCAATTTTATATTCCGCTCCTCCCTGCAGGCTCGGGGCGGATCACAGCATATAATAAAAACATACAATAAAACATACAATAAAAGCATACAATAAAACACAATTCATGACAATGGTAACAGCAAGATTACGATTCTTAGCTCAGGCATAAGCATGCCGTTTACATTCGGATTTAGTTAAACGCCAGCCTGAAAAGAGCGGTCTTACAGGCCCTTTGAAAAGGGACAAGTTCTGGAATCATCCGAATGTGGCCAGGAAGCGAGTTCCAGAGCACAGGAGCCGCGACAGAAAAGGCTCGCTGTCTCGTACTGGACAAATGGCAGGAGCAGGACGATGGAATAACCAACAGGTTCTGCTCTTCCGAGCATAGTGATCTCAGGGGAACATACGGGGCAAGGCGGTCCCTCAGGTACACAGGCCCTAGACCGTGCAAGGCCTTAAAGGTTAAAACCAACACCTTGAAGGCAATTCGGTACTCGATAGGGAGCCAGTGCAGTTGCCGGAGGATGGGAGTGATGTGCTCCCTCACTGGTGCTCCCACCAGCAAGCGAGCAGCGGCATTCTGCACTAGCTTGAGTTTCCGGATTGTCGACAAGGGAAGGCCAACGTAGAGGGCGTTACAGTAGTCCAGCCTCGAGATGACCGTCGCTTGGATCACCGTGGCCAGGTCTTCCCTGGACAGGTAGGGGGCCAGTCGCCTAGCCTGTCGTAGATGGAAGAACGACGTTTTGCTAACCATGGAGACCTGGGCGTCCATGGATAGCAAAGGGTCCAATTGGACACTTAAGCTCTTAACAAGGGATGACGGGCTAAGTTGCTCGCCATCCAGGGTAGGCAACCGGCACTCATCCAGTCTTCGACGGATTCACCTTCAGCCGGCTGGCATGCAGCCAACCAGTCACGGCTTCAAGGCATAGATGGAAACAATCGGGTACGGTATCCGGCCTGTTAATGGCTTTGTGTGACTCCATCCAAGGATGAAAACCAGAACGCACCCAATATTATCAGCACGATGACCATTCAGATATTATTATTATTATTATTTAATTCCATCCACATGAAAGGAAGCTTTGGGGGTGGAAAATTAAAGGGTTATTTAGGGCCGCACTGCCAGGAATGGATAACCCAAGGAATGGGATGCAAAGTCTGGGTCAAGGCCATAAAAAGGATGAGTAGAGCACCTGATTTTCGGGAGAAAGGGGGAAAAACAATGGACAGGAAGCCTTGAAATCCCTGATCCGTTTTCGCCCAGGACAATGGCAGTATATAGATACACCAGAGGACAGAAGACAAAAGGGAAATGGGGCCCAATGTTGCGAATGCGTTGGGAAAATTTGGTGGCCGGCGACCCATTTATTGTGGACCCCTTCCCATTGCATACAGTGAAGGAAGGCACTCCGAAAGCAAACCCAGAGCTTGTCTCCTTTTCGCAGATTGCTATCAAAGAGGGGGACACCCCAGAGATCGATCGACGCAGACCCAAAAGGACCTGTGCTAGCTTCCATCCCAATTTGGCACCCTTTGTAGCCCACTCGCAGCTCCTTTCGTCTGGATGAGTTTCATGCAGATCCGAGGATGTCCTGTTTGGAAAGGGGACGACGTCAGAAAGGGTCCGTCCGAGTCGAGGCCTCTCCCACCCACTAATATGATGATTTCCCTTCCAGACATAGTCTGCTTTGGATTCGGGACGGAGGCAAAGGTCCTTCATTATCCCCCAATTCCTTGCAAGAAGGGGAAGGGCCGTCCTGATCTCGGACCCGGATTCTGGCCTTGTTCGGGGTTCTCACTCAGCTCGGAAACCGCTTCCTCTCGGATTCGTCCCACGACACAATTGCCGCAAAGCAGTTGTCGGATCCCGGGGAAAGGGGGGAAAGAGAGGCGCCGCCCCCATAGGTTCCTATAGGCTCATGATCCCCCAAAGACGGCACGGCATCGCCCCAAAACCCGCCGAACCGCTCCTCCCGGATTAGCTGTCTGTGTCGATGCGGTGCGCTGTGGGAAGGAAGGAAGAAAAGGGAATGCGACGCAGAAGAAGCCGCAATGCAAAAGAGAAGTTCCATTGTGAATTATTGGTTGCTTACCTGTAACCGTAGTTCCCTGAGTGGTCACCTGTGAATTCGCACATGTGGTATTTCCTGCGCCTGCGCAGACAGTTCGGAATCTTTTAGAAAGTTATTATCACTTTAAATAGTAGCCCCGCCCACAATCCCCTTGAGCATATATAGCCCGTGGGAGGGGCTGCCACCTCAGATCCTTTTATCCGCCGCCATTGCGACAGCTAGGAATCGTTTTCATATTTTTTTTGACTAGCGCAAATTTTACTATCCTATTTATTAAAATCAAAATTAAAGTTTATTTTATTATTTATTTATTTGTTTGTGTATAATTTAATTATTATTCAATTATTATTACTTATCGAGGGTTGGTTGCCTAAAGACAAAGTGGCCTCTCGTTGTCTTTGAGCCACTCACTTAGGCAGTGCATAAATACCCTAAAGGCAACTGTTCCCATATGATCTGGAAAGCTAATAGGGTCAACCCTGGTTAGTACTTGGATGGGAAACCGCCAGGTGCTGCAAGAGTATATTTTATGGGAAATTATGGGAGTTTTACCCGTTTTGGAGCAGTGGAACACACATATTTGAGTTTACCATTGGCTGCCAAAATGGCGGCACCAACGGTAAAAAAGGATGAGGAGAAGTGCCGCCAAAGTGGCCGCCAATCTCCTCAGAACGCATGAATCTTACAATGTGAAAGCCTGAAGAAACCTTACATGGGGTAGCAGGAGCTCCCCGGCCCGCCGCTCTGAGGGGTGCCTCTGCTCCACAGCTGACGGGCCTCCGTACTTTCAGTCAGGCTCCACCGCCTACTGGGCAGGGAAAGGCCTCTGAGTGGGCCACACAGCCAAAGAAATCTAAAAAAGGAAGTTGAGTGAGGCTGTGGCTTTCAAATGCCTCAACGCTACCCTGGTGGTGGTTTCTGGTGCGGCAAAAGGCGCACTCTCTCCTGCCCTTCCCAACTCCGAGGGAGATGTGAGTGTGCACAGGCACTGATTCTTACTGGGCTGCCCCTCGATGCAGGGAGCGTGCGCTGTCGAGCGCAGATTCTGCCTGGGCTGCACCTTGACGCAGAGTGCACCCCGGTGCCAGCCCATGGGCGCGCGCTCTCATGCGCAGATCTCGCTCAGGCTGCTCCTGAGGCAGGGAGCGCCTCGATGCCGGCCCCACGCACACAGATGCGTATTCAGTTGGCCTGAGCCTGCCCCTCGAGGCAGGGAGCGCCCTAGTGCCGGCCCCTGGCGACCTCTAAGCCAGGCCCGGATTACCCATAAGGCCACCCTAGGCCATGGCCTAGGGCAGCACCTTTTGGGGGGCAGCAGGTCCGGACCCCCCAAAAAAGTTTTTTAAAATCCAAAAAGAAAATCCAAAAAAATTCACAAAAAAAAGGGCGCATGCGCGCGGCGATGTAAGCATCATCCACGGCCGCCCCCAGCTCTGCTCTCCTTGGCTCTGACCCCACCCTCAGCTCCACCCCCGCCTCCTTGCGCGCCCAGTCTGTTTCCCTGCCTCCCTTGTCCGGCTCGCGCGCCTCAGTCTCTCTGTGTGTTTGTGTTTCCCTGCCTCTCTCTCTCGCACGCGCTCCTACCTCCCTCCCTCTCTCCCTCGGCTCGTGCCCCCCCCCCCCCAGCCTGTGTTTCCCTGCTTCTCGGGCGGGGCGGAGCCGGGGGGCAGACTCAGAGCCTTTGGCCTAGGGCGCCAAAAGGGCCTGATCCGGGCCTGCTCTAAGCCCCTCCTCACCAGAATGGTGCTTCCACTGGAGCCATCTATGGACTCGATGCCACCCTTGGTGCCCCTCACGGGCCTGACAATGGCCCTAGCGCTCTCATCGGGAGCTCTCTCGGGCTCGATGCTGACCCTGGCCTCGAGATCGGGTAGGCCACTTGAATCTAAAAGATTCCGAACTGTCTGCGCAGGCGCAGGGAATACCACATGTGCGATTCACAGGGACCACGACAGGGAACCAATGTTCATCTACTAGCCTTGCCTGGATATGGATTTTCTGTCTATTACTTTCCTTTCCTTCGTCCAGATTCCCTCATACGGCTTCTCTCCTCTGCTTGTTTACCTTTTCTCTTCCCCTCTTTTAGAGGTTTAGAAAGGCAGCAGATTACAGGCGCTGCCTTCATAGACCCGTAAGCAGCCTATGATGCTGCAAATCATCGCCTCCCCCTGAGAAAAATGTCCCTTTTTTGAGCCGCGGCACATTTTTTACATTTACAAAATCCTGGGGCACACCGGCAACCAAAATGAGCCGCGTCTCCCTGCCTTGCAGAATGGGGTTGGACTGGATGGCTCTTGGGATCTCCTCTGGCTCTAGAAGTCTGTTGTTGTTGTTATTGTTGTTGTTGTGTCAACTCACATTGCTTTGGTATCCGGAGGGCCTCGCTGTCGGAGGACATGACCTGATGCAAGACGCCGCGGAACTGGTAGAGCACTTTGAGACTCTTCTCCTCCCCGACGCAAGGATCGTAGAACCCTGGAAGGCCGGCCTGAGGAAGGGGAGGAGGGAGAGGAAGGGGTCGGGGGTCATGGGAGGTCAAAGGGCAGGATGTGATGTCGGCTCAATGCAGTTTCAAGATCCAGCCATATTTTCTTCCTTCTTTCCTTCCATTCATATTTCCTCCCTCAGTTACATCCAGCCATATTTCCATCCATCCATCCATCCATACTGCCTTCCTTCATTCCTTCCCATCCATCTTGCCTTCCATCCATTCTTCCATCCAGCCATATTTTCTCCCTCCCTTCTTTCTCTTCATCCATCCATCCATCTTGCCTTCCTTCCATCCATTCTTCCATCCAGCCATATTTTCTCCCTCCCTTCTTTCTTTTCATCCATCCATCCATATTGCCTTCCTTCCTTCCATCCAGCCACATTTTCTCCCTACTTTCTTTTCATCCATCCATCCATCTTGCCTTCCTTCCATCCATTCTTCCATCCAGCCACATTTTCTCCCTACTTTCTTTTCATCCATCCATCCATCTTGCCTTCCTTCCTGCCATCCATTCTTCCATCCAGCCACATTTTCTCCCTCCCTTCTTTTTTCATCCATCCATATTGCCTTCCATTCACCCATTCTTCCATCCAGCCATATTTCCTCCCCCTTTTTTCTTTTCATCCATCCATCTTGCCTTCCTTCCTGCCATCCATTCTTCCATCCAGCCACATTTTCTCACTCCCTTTTTTCATCAATCCATCTATCTTGCCTTCCTTCCATCTATTCTTCTATCCAGCCACATTTTCTCCGTCTTCATTCTTTTCATCCATCCATCCATCCATCTTGCCTTCCTTCCATCCATTCTTCCATCCAGCCACATTTTCTTTCTCCCTCCCTTCTCTTCATCCATCCATCCATATTGTCTTCCTTCCTGCCATCCATTCTTCCATCCAACTATATTTTCTCCCTCTCTTCTTTTCATCCATCCATATTGCCTTCCTTCCATCCATTCTTCCATCCAGCCATTTTCTCCCTCCCTTCTTTCTCTTCATCCATCCATCCATATTGTCTTCCTTCCATTCTTCCATCCAGCTACATTTTCTCCCTCCCTCCCTCCCTTCTTTCTTTTCATCCATCCATCCATATTGTCTTCCTTCCATTCTGCCATCCAGCCACATTTTCTCCCTCCCTTCTTTCTCTTCATCCATCCATCCATCCATATTGCCTTCCTTCCATCCATTCTTCCATCCCGCCATATTTTCTCCCTCCCTTCTTTCTCTTCATCCATCCATCCATCTTGTCCTTCTTCCTTCCCTTCCGTCTTTCCATCCTTCCTTCCACCCAACTATCCATTTCCATCTATATTCCTCCCTTCCATCTATCTTTCATTCTTTTCTTCCTTCCACCCATTTATATATATATATATATATATATATATATATATATATATATATATCCATCCACATTTTTCCCTCCCTCTTTCAGTCCCTCCCATACTTTCTCCCTCCCTCCTTTCCAGCGGCCATGCCCCTGACCTTGGAGGCTTCCGTAAGGATGAGCTTGGAGTCCTTGACCAGGCACTGCAGGGGCACCGTCACGTCAATGACCTTCACCTTTTCATTCCTCCGGCTCTGGTCGTTGACGAACTTCCCGTACCAGGCGTTGACCACGATCAGGCCTGCCAGGGGATGAGAACGAGGCGCTTGTGAGTCCCAACACCCACAAGAAACATAATGGACCACCCGTTGTGTGATGCTGTGGCAAAATGGGCCAAGACGAGTCTACGTCGTGCCACAGGAGGAATACAAAGGAGCAGACATGAAATAAAGATGTGATGCTGAACAATAAATAATGGTTGCTTACCTGTAGCCATGTTTCTTCTATTGGCCATCTGTGAAATGCGCACATATGGTAGTTGCTACACAGGTGCATCAACTACCATATGTGTGCATTTCACAGAGACCACAAAGGAGAAAGGCCGAATACGGTGGTCTCTCCCTCCCTCCCTCCTTCCTTCCTTTCTTCCACAGCAGGGTCGCAGTGGGAGTGGGGCGTGGAACAAAAGCCCTTGGTAAACAGGATATTGCCCGTGGCCGAATTTGGCCCATTATTTATTTTATTTATTATTTACTAGCTTGGGGACCCGGCGCTGCCCGGGTTATTTGAGAAAGGCATTGTGTGCCAAGGTTGGTCTTTATCAGTTGGTTATGTGTCTTGCAGTGGTCTCTGGAAGTTAGAGAGGATACTTCAAGTCCCATAATCCATGGTCCATCCTCCTCCAAATGTAAAGTGGGTCATGGGGGCTGTGTGTGTGCCAAGTTTGGTCTTGATCAGTCATTGGATGAGGGTCGCTGCAGTCTCGGGAAATGAGTGAAGGTACCTCAAGTCCCATCATCCGTGGTTCACCCTCCTCCGAACTGCACCAGGATGTAAAGTGGGTCATGAGGGCTTTGTGTGCAAAGTTTGATCTTGATCAGTCTTTGGATGAGGTTGGCAGTGGTCTTGTGAAGTGAGTGTAGGTACTTCAAGTCCCATCATCCATGGTCCACCCTCCTCCGAACTGCACCAGGACATAGAGTGGGTCATGGGGCTTTGTGTGCCAAGTGTGGTCATGATCATGCACTGGATGAGGGTCGCAACGGGCTCGGGAAGTGAGTGGAGGTACTTGAAATCCCATCATCCATGGTCCGTCCTCCTCTAAACTGTAGTAGGATGGAGTGTGGGTCATGGGGGGCATTGTTTGCCAAGTTTGGTCTTTATCGGTCTTGGTTCTGGGCCGCAGTGGTCTGTGGGGAATGAAGGGTTTGAAAGTACTACAAATCCCATAATCCATGGAGGTACATCAAGTCCCATCATCCATGGTCCACCCTCCTCCAAACTGCAGTAGAATGTAGCGTGGGTCATAGGGGCTCTGTGTGCCAAGGTAGGTTACTGTCAATTCAGGCCATACACAATGTTCCCTTAACTGAGGCCTAGTCAGGAAAATCAAGTTAATGAAGCCTTACTGTCAATTTTGGGCCTGGTCTGTGATTTGTAGGGGCTACAGTGTTGTTTGAGAAGTGAATCGGGTGAAGGTACTGTAAATCCCATCATTCGTGGCCCATCCTGCCCTAAACCTCACCAGGTTGAGAAGTGGGCCATTGGGCCCCTGTGTGCCAAGTTTAGTCCTGATCCGTCATTGCTGTGGGCCGCAGTGACTGCCTGCCTAAGGCCTTTCCTTTTCCCTCTGTGTCATATTATAATGTTGGAATGTAGATGGCCAATCAGAGTCCTTTATGCAAATACTCCCTCAGTGGCAACCAATCGCCTCAGTCTGGTGCCTTAGAATGTTGGAGTTATGAGGATGGCCAATCAGAGTCCTTTATGCAAATAATCCCACGGTGGCAACAACTCGAAACGCTGCCACATATTCCTCCGCACCTCTGCCCGCAAACCCTGACTTTTATTATATACATAGATTTATTTCAATTATTTATAACCCGCCCTTCACTACACCCGAAGGGGGACTCAGGGCCCATGGGCCATAGTTTGAGGACTCAATTCCAGATTAAAGTTAAATAAGTCATTAAAGCACCTATTAAACGGCTCCCGGGAGTTTTCACAATCCCCAAGGGTTTCCCCCACCACTCTTACCCATCCTGGCCTCTTCGGCCTCAATGATCCTCCGGACCGACTCCTGCATCAACCGCACCTAAAGGAAGCGAAAGCATCTCAAAAGGCCGAACCACAACAAAGGTTGGAAAGGAAAGGAGGGTCCAAGAAGGATGTCAATGAGCTTGGAAAGGCCTGGGGACCAAAGAGTTGTAGAATGCCCAGAATCGGGAGGGATCCCCAAAGGTCATCCAGTCCAACCCCCGTCTGGCATGGAATCAAACAGCAAGAAAAGGGATGCTGGTGGATTACGGAGAAGAACTCTTGGCTGCAAGAGCTGCGGGTCAGAGGAACAGATTGCCGGGGAGGGTTGAGGGGTATGGACAGGGATGGAGAGGAGAGGCTTACTGCGGCTTCGGCCTCCTGCTTCTTCTGCAGCGTTTCGCTGGCGCTGCTCTCGCGGTGCTTCTCCAGATCCCTATACGAAACAAAGGAACGTTCTGGATACCCGGAGGGGCTCCTGTCCCCGAAGAACCACCCGATGCAGAGGAATTCCTCATTGGTGCCACAGAGACTTACTTTTCCTTCTGAGCCCGGAGGTAGGGCCGGATGATGAGGCGGTGCATGGCGAAGTAGATCACCAAGGGCCCGGCTGTGGCGTAGAAGACGGCGCTCGGCAGGAGCTGGTCCGTCAGGTGGATGGGGAAGAAGTAGGTCTGGCTGGCTCGGTTCAGCCTGGAGAGGAAGCCATGCGCATCAGCTCTGGCAAGCCCACGCCTTTCCCACAGGTGGGTTTGGTACGGTTTTGCAAGCCGACAGGCAATTCATTTATTTGAGTCTATTTTTACAGGTATTTGAATGACTTACTCCAGTGTTTCTCAACCAGTGTGCCGTGGCACACTAGTGTGCCGTGAGCGATCATCAGGTGTGCCGCGAGAAAAGCTCTCTGCCCCCCTTCCTTCCCCCCTCCTCCTACCAAACGCCTGCTGCTTGGGAGAGGAGGAGTAAGGGCCAGGCGGCGGCGAAGAAAAAGAAGGGACCAGGGCGCCGCCTCCTTCGGCCGTTTCCCCAACCAGCCTTCAATCTGCCATGACTCCCGCCCCTTGCTTGTTGAAGCCGCGTGGAGGAGCCCTGCCTACTGAAGCCCGTCCACCGCTCATGCTCCTCTGTGGGAGAGCTGAAGCCGGGGGGGGGGGGGAGGCAGGGGCATGACGCAGCCTGGCTCTGCCCCTTCCCCCGGCTTCAGCACTCCCACAGCTTTGCCAGCCTTGAGGGGACAGTGCCAAGCCAGCGGTGGCAGAGCCAGCACAATGCTGGCTTGGCACTGCCTCTCAAAGCTGGCGGCTGTGGGAGAACGGAAGCCGGGGGGGGGAGGGGCAGGGCATGGTGGGGCCTGGCTCCACCCCTTCCCAGCTTCAGCGCTCCCACAACTTCGCCTGCCTTGAGGGGGCAGTGCCAAGCCAGCGGTGGCAGAGCCAGCACAATGCTGGCTTGGCACTGCCCTCTCAAAGCTGGCGAAGCTGTGGGAGAACGGAAGCCGGGGGGGGGGGGGGCATGGTGGGGCCTGGCTCCACCCCCAGCTTCTTCCTCCGCCAGCCTTGAGGGCAGTGCCAGCGCAGAGCCCACAGCCTCTCAAAGGGCACTCCCAGCAGGTCACCATCCCCCAGCCGTTCTTTACAGTGTTACAGTGTCATTTTGGTTGGTGGTGTGCCCCCGGATTTTTTTAATGTTAAAAGTGTGCCACGGCTCAAAAAAGGTTGGGAAACACTGACTTACTCTGCCCAGGCGGCACGATCTCAGGTCCTGGACCGTACACCTTTGGGACGAAGATATTACTAACCTGGCCACTCCATGGGGAACAACATCTATATATAAAAATGTGTTCGTGTCTTCTTTAGTAGCTTAAAAACAACGAAACCACTGATCGCAGATACACCAAATTTGGCAACTAAACGTCTCCCAAAGCGAGGTGTGACCAACAACAATAAAAAAGATAAAAAGACCTTAAAAAGCCTTACTAATCCTAAAAAAAATAAGAACATGCCACAGCACATGTGTAGGGGTGCGCACATACATCCAAGAGAGCTCCACCATCGCCTTGTTGCAGAGCATGAGGCAGCCACGGCCGGGAGGCCTCCAGGAGCAAGCCTCGCCTCCTCAACGTCCTCCAAAATTCAAAAGGCCATACCTGCCTCTCCCCTGACCAACAGGGGTGGAGGCAGAACGGCCTGGCTGTGAGTGGGGCCTGCTGCTTCCCCGGCCCAGGCACGGGGCTTTTTGGCCGCTAGGAACAGATGCCGCAGGCAAGACTGCAGAACAGGTACAACTTGGTGGAGGAGGCCGGGGACAGCGAGGAAGCCTTACATAATGGCATTGTGTACCAGGCCAAGGTGAGGAGGAGGACCCCCTCAAGACAGCCCTCGGGCTGAGTGGAGATGGGCTGAGGAAAGGGGTGGGGCTCGAGGCCTCCTGAAGCCACACCTCCTCACTGGGAACCCTGTCTGGCCCAACTTGGACCCCCCCTCTCACCCTCCAGGTGTTTTGGACTACCACTCCCACTACTCCAGCCCCTTCCCAATCTGGCCCCACCCCCTCTCCCTCACTGCACTCCCCCCTCCTTCACTCTTGCCTTCCTTCCTATTGTCAAACAAGGGAGGGGGATGTGATGGAGGGGCAATAACAGGCCCCGCCTCCCCACCCCGCCCCTGTCCCCACCCCTACCCAGCTTCTACTCTGACCCTGACCCCTACTCATCCCCAAGCCTTCTTCTTTTCGAGCTTTATTGGTTCAGAAGAGGCAGAGAGCGAGAGCGTGAGAGGGAGAGAGAGAGAGGCTGAGAGAGAGAGAGGCTGAGAGAGAGAGGCTGAGAGAGAGAGAGAGGCTGCGAGAGAGAGAGGCTGAGAGAGAGGCTGAGAGAGAGAGAGAGGCTGAGAGAGAGAGGCTGAGAGAGAGAGGCTGAGAGAGAGAGAGAGAGGCTGAGAGAGAGGCTGAGAGAGAGAGGCTGAGAGAGGCTGAGAGAGAGGCTGAGAGAGAGAGGCTGAGAGAGAGAGGCTGAGAGAGAGAGGCTGAGAGAGAGAGGCTGAGAGAGAGGCTGAGAGAGAGAGAGCTGAGAGAGAGAGAGAGAGGCTGAGAGAGAGAGGCTGAGAGAGAGAGAGGCTGAGAGAGAGAGGCTGAGAGAGAGAGAGGCTGAGAGAGAGAGGCTGAGAGAGAGAGGCTGAGAGAGAGAGGCTGAGAGAGAGAGGCTGAGAGAGAGGCTGAGAGAGAGGCTGAGAGAGAGAGGCTGAGAGAGAGAGGCTGAGAGAGAGAGAGAGGCTGAGAGAGAGAGAGGCTGAGAGAGAGAGGGCTGAGAGAGAGAGAGGCTGAGAGAGAGAGGCTGCGAGAGAGGCTGAGAGAGAGAGGCTGCGAGAGAGAGGCTGAGAGAGAGAGGCTGAGAGAGAGAGGCTGAGAGAGAGAGGCTGAGAGAGAGGCTGAGAGAGAGAGGCTGAGAGAGAGAGGCTGAGAGAGAGAGAGGCTGAGAGAGAGAGAGAGGCTGAGAGAGAGAGGCTGAGAGAGAGAGGCTGAGAGAGAGAGAGAGGCTGAGAGAGAGAGAGAGAGGCTGAGAGAGAGGCTGAGAGAGAGAGGCTGAGAGAGAGAGGCTGCGAGAGAGAGAGGCTGAGAGAGAGAGGCTGAGAGAGAGAGGCTGAGAGAGAGAGGCTGCGAGAGAGAGGCTGAGAGAGAGAGCTGAGAGAGAGAGAGAGAGGGATGAGAGAGAGGCTGAGAGAGAGAGGCTGAGAGAGAGAGGCTGAGAGAGAGAGGCTGAGAGAGAGAGGCTGAGAGAGAGAGAGCTGAGAGAGAGAGGCTGAGAGAGAGAGAGGCTGAGAGAGAGAGAGAGAGAGGCTGAGAGAGAGAGAGAGGCTGAGAGAGAGAGAGAGAGGCTGAGAGAGAGGCTGAGAGAGAGAGAGAGAGGCTGAGAGAGAGAGGCTGAGAGAGAGGCTGAGAGAGAGAGAGGCTGAGAGAGAGAGGCTGAGAGAGAGAGAGAGCTGAGAGAGAGAGAGGCTGAGAGAGAGAGAGAGAGGCTGAGAGAGAGAGAGAGAGAGAGAGAGAGAGGCTGAGAGAGAGAGAGAGAGGCTGAGAGAGAGAGAGAGAGAGAGAGTCTGAGAGAGAGAGAGAGGCTGAGAGAGAGGCTGAGAGAGAGAGGCTGAGAGAGAGGCTGAGAGAGAGAGGCTGAGAGAGAGGCTGAGAGAGAGGCTGAGAGGGAGAGAGAGAGAGGCTGAGAGAGAGAGGCTGAGAGAGAGAGGGAGAGAGAGAGGCTGAGAGAGAGAGAGCCTGAGAGAGAGAGAGCCTGAGAGAGAGGCTGAGAGAGAGGCTGAGAGAGAGAGAGGCTGAGAGAGAGAGAGAGAGAGAGAGAGAGGCTGAGAGAGAGAGAGAGCTGAGAGAGAGGCTGAGAGAGAGGCTGAGAGAGAGGCTGAGAGAGAGAGGCTGAGAGAGAGGCTGAGAGAGAGGCTGAGAGAGAGAGAGGCTGAGAGAGAGAGGCTGAGAGAGAGAGAGAGAGGCTGAGAGAGAGGCTGAGAGAGAGAGAGAGGCTGAGAGAGGCTGAGAGAGAGAGAGAGAGAGAGAGAGAGAGAGGCTGAGAGAGAGAGAGCTGAGAGAGAGAGAGGCTGAGAGAGAGAGAGGCTGAGAGAGAGAGAGAGGAGAGAGAGAGAGAGAGGCTGAGAGAGAGAGAGGCTGAGAGAGAGAGAGGCTGTGAGAGAGAGAGGGAGAGACGCCCCAGGTTCTCCTGTTTATACACTCAGTGTGAAACCTGGGCCTGTTTCGATGAACACAACATAGATGAACCAATATAGATAAGTAATTTGAGCATTGGAGTTATGGGTGCATGTACACCAGGCATGGGCGAAACTTGGGCCCTCCAGGTAATTTGGACATCAACTCCCACCACTCCTAACAGCCTCAGGCCCCTTCCTTAAGCGGCTGAGGGGGGAAAGGAAGGGGCCTGAGGCTGTTAGGAGTGGTGGGAGTTGATGTCCAAAGCACCTACATTTCAAAACATATTAACTCTATGTATGACTGTGTTAGCGTGTCATTTTGTGTCATTTTGGTTGGTGGTGTGCCCCAGGATTTTGTAAATGTAAAAAGTGTGCCGCGGCTCAAAAAAGGTTGGGAAACACTAGACTATCATCCATTTATCAATTTTTTATGGGATGTTCTAAATCTGTACTTCTTTGAGTAGCGTCGGGGAAAGCCAGGACTCACTTGATCTTGAGGGAGACCCCCTGTGGTACCCCGACGCTGACGCTGGCCCCAAGAACACTGTGCCGGGAGATCTTCCGCTCCGCCCCGTATTCCACAATGGTCCCAAAGAAGCCGGCCCTGGAAGAGAGGAAGGCGGGCCCAGAGTCAGTTCGGCCCCTTGGACAGATGGGAACTCTGCTTCACCACTTCCTTCTAAGGCCGGTTTGAGCTCTTTTTGCTCCCTAGAGGCACTAAGAAGGCACCCTTGTTAATACTTATATTTGGCTGCTGTGAGTTTTCCAGGCTGTCTGGCCACATTCTAGAAGCATTCTCTCCTGATGTTTTGCCCATACTGAGGCCTACTAACACTGAGGCCTCTCTCCCACATACTGAGGTGAACTGAAGCCTTCACACACTGAGGCCTACTAACACTGAGGCCTCTCTCCCACATACTGAGGTGAACTGAAGCCTTCACACACTGAGGTCTACTAACACTGAGGCCTCTCTCCCACATACTGAGATGAACTGAAGCCTTCTCATACTGAGGCCTACTAACACACTGAAGCCTTCCTCCCACATACTGAGGTGAACTGAAGCCTTCACACACTGAGGCTTACTAACACTGAGGCCTCTCTCCCACATACTGAGGTGAACTGAAGCCTTCACACACTGAGGCTCACTAACACTGAGGCCTCTCTCCCACATACTGAGGTGAACTGAAGCCTTCTCATACTGAGGCCTACTAACACACTGAAGCCTTTCTCCCACATACTGAGGTGAACTGAAGTCTTCACACACTGAGGCCTACTAACACTGCGGCCTCTCTCCCACATACTGAGGTGAACTGAAGTCTTCACACACTGAGGCCTACTAACACTGAGGCCTCTCTCCCACATACTGAGGTGAACTGAAGCCTTCACACAGTGAGACCTCCCTCCCACATACTGAGGTGAACTGAAGCCTTCTCATACTGAGGCCTACTAACACACTGAAGCCTTCCTCCCACATACTGAGGTGAACTGAAGTCTTCACACACTGAGGCCTACTAACACTGAGGCCTCTCTCCCACATACTGAGGTGAACTGAAGCCTTCACACACTGAGGTCTACTAACACTGAGGCCTCTCTCCCACATACTGAGATGAACTGAAGCCTTCTCATACTGAGGCCTACTAACACACTGAAGCCTTACACCCACAAACAGAGGTGAACTGAATTCTTTCACACACTGAGGCCTACTAACACTGAGGCCTCTCTCCCACATACTGAGGTGAACTGAAGTCTTCACACACTGAGGCCTACTAACACTGAGGCCTCTCTCCCACATACTGAGGTGAACTGAAGCCTTCACACAGTGAGACCTCCCTCCCACATACTGAGGTGAACTGAAGCCTTCTCATACTGAGGCCTACTAACACTGAGGCCTCTCTTCCACATACTGAGGTGAACTGAAGTCTTCACACACTGAGGCCTACTAACACTGAGGCCTCTCTCCCACATACTGAGGTGAACTGAAGCCTTCACACAGTGAGACCTCCCTCCCACATACTGAGGTGAACTGAAGCCTTCTCATACTGAGGCCTACTAACACTGAGGCCCTCTCTTCCACATACTGAGGTGAACTGAAGTCTTCACACACTGAGGCCTACTAACACTGAGGCCTCTCTCCCACATACTGAGGTGAACTGAAGCCTTCACACAGTGAGACCTCTCTCCCACATACTGAGGTGAACTGAAGCCTTCTCATACTGAGGCCTACTAACACTGAGGCCTCTCTCCCACATACTGAGGTGAACTGAAGCCTTCACACACTGAGGCCTACTAACACTGAGGCCTCTCTCCCACATACTGAGGTGAACTGAAGCCTTCTCATACTGAGGTCTACTAATACACTGAGGCCTCTCTCCCACAGAGGCCTCTCACAGATTGAGGGCTACTAAGTTACAAGCACACCTGATTATATTGAACTGCAGCTTCTGCTAAATCATTGTACCCATTTAATGTTTTCAGTGCTTGATGCACATTAATTTTTAATATTTCTGACAATGCCTGCCACAGATGTGGGCGAAACATCAGGAGAGAATGCTTCTGGAACATGGCCAGACAGCCCGGAAAACTCACAGCAACCCAGTGATTCCAGCCATGAAAGCCTTCGACAACACAATACTTACATTGTTTGGGGGAGGGGGGGGCAGAGTAAATAAATATATAGATCTAATTCTAACAACCAAAGAGTTACTCAGTACCCAGTTCAGTTTAGCTTGTGATTTTCCCCATTTCATCAGTGCATTTGAACATGCATGTGTATGTTGTATTTTAATTTATTATTTATTTATTTATTTAAAATGTTTGTACCCCGGCCTTCTCACCTCCAAGGAGGGACTCAGACCGGCTTACAGCAAAATTCAATGCCATACAAATTTAAAACATCTTAAAACAGCCTATTAAAATACTTAAAAACAGAGATACATAAAAACCACATTTGCCATTAAAACCACATTCAACTCGGTCTATAAAAGTGGTCACCCATTTCAGATTGAAATCAATCTCAGCTTATTCTGGGAAGGCCCCGTTCCACATCCAAGTCTTCACCCGCCTCCGGAAGGACAACAGGGAATGGGCAGATCTAACATCGCTTGGGAGGGAGTTCCACAGTCGAGGGGCCACCACAGAGAAGGCCCTGTCTCTCGTCCCCACCAGACGTGCTTGCAGAGATGGGGGGATCGAGAGCAGGGCCTCTCTGGAAGATCTTAATGTCCTTGATGGTTCGTAGGGGAGAATTCGTTCGGACAAGTAAACTGGGCCGGAACCCTATAGGGTTTTGTAGGTTAAAACCAGCACTTTGAAATGTGCTCGGAAACTAATTGGCAGCCAATGGAGCTGGCGCAACAAGGGATTTGTATGCTCCCTGTACGGCGCTCCTGTTAGTAACCTGGCTGCCGAGCGTTGGACTAATTGCAGTTTCCGAACAGTCTTCAGAGGCAACCCCAAGTAGAGAGCATTGCAGTAGTCTATTCGAGATGTAACCAGAGCATGGACCACCGTGGCCAAGTCAGACTTCCCAAGATATGGGCACAGCTGGCGCACAAGCTTTAACTGTGCAAAAGCTCTCCCGGCCACCGCCGAGACCTGGGGCTCCAGGCACAGCGATGAGTCCAGGATCACTCCCAGACTGCGAACCTGCGTCTTCAGGGAGAGTGTGACCCCATTCAACCCTATGCCCTGTTCGGCCTTTCGACTGACCAGGAGGACCTCTGTCTTGTCTGGATTCAATTTCAATTTGCTAGCTCTCATCCAGTCCGACACAGCGGCCAAGCACCGGTTCAAGGTCTGGACAGCCTCCTTGGTGACAGGTGGAAAGTAGTGACAGAGGTGGACATCATCTGTGTACAGATGACACCGCACTCCGAAACTCCAGATGATCTCCCCCAACGGCTTCATGTATATGTTAAATAACATAGGGGACAGTATTGAGCCCTGTGGGACCCCACAGTACAATGGCCGTCGGGCCGAGCTGGAGTCCCCTAGCAACACCTTCTGGGAGCGACCCTCGAGGAAGGACTGGAGCCACTGCAAAGCAGTACCTCCGAGGCCCATTCCTGCGAGGCGTCTCAGAAGGATACCGTGGTTGACGGTATCGAAGGCCACTGAGAGGTCCAGCAGAACCAACAGGGACACACTCCCCCTGTCGAGCTCCTGGCGTAGATCATCCACTAAGGCAGGGCTGTCCAACTTCTACCGGCCCAGAGGCCTGAATTCCAGTCACTGATGACCTGGGGGGCCGTAGGGTCTGCCCCTCCCCACCCCGGCTCCCCCCCGCTCCCCCGGCGCCCTCTCCCCTCTCCCCTTATTTTTATTTAATATTAAATATATTTAATTCCATCCTCCCCTCTCCTCTTATTTTTATTTAATATTAAATATATGTAATTCCATCCTCCCCTCTTCCCTTATTTTTATTTAATATTAAATATATTTAATTTCATCCTCCCCTCTCCCCTTATTTTTATTTAATATTAAATATATTTAATTTCATCCTCCCCTCTCCCCTTATTTTTATTTAATATTAAATATATTTAATTCCATCCTCCCCTCTCCTTTTTTAAATTTAATATTAAATATATTTAATTTCATCCTCCCTCTCCACTTATTTTAATTTTATATTAAATATATTTAATTCCATCCTCCCCCTCTCCCCTTATTTTATTTAATATTAAATATATTTAATTTCATCCTCCCCTCTCCCTTATTTTTTATTTAATATTAAATATATTTAATTCCATCCTCCCCTCCCCTTATTTTTATTTAATATTAAATATATTTAATTCCATCCTCCCTCTCCCTTATTTTTATTTAATATTAAATATATTTAATTTCATCCTCCCCTCCCCTTATTTTTATTTAATATTAAATATATTTAATTCCATCCTCCCTCTCCCCTTATTTTTATTTAATATTAAATATATTTAATTCCATCCTCCCTCTCCCCTTATTTTTATTTAATATTAAATATATTTAATTCCATCCTCCCCTCTCCCCTTATTTTTATTTAATATTAAATATATTTAATTCCATCCTCCCCTCTCCTTTTTTAAATTTAATATTAAATATATTTAATTTCATCCTCCCCTCTCCCCTTATTTTAATTTAATATTAAATATATGTAATTCCATCCTCCCGTCTCCCCTTATTTTAATTTAATATTAAATATATTTAATTCCATCCTCCCCTCTCCTTTTTTAAATTTAATATTAAATATATTTAATTTCATCCTCCCGTCTCCCCTTATTTTAATTTAATATTAAATATATGTAATTCCATCCTCCCCTCTCCCCTTATTTTTATTTAATATTAAATATATTTAATTCCATCCTCCTCTCTCCCCTTATTTTAATTTAATATTAAATATATTTAATTCCATCCTCCTCTCTCCCCTTATTTTAATTTAATATTAAATATATGTAATTCCATCCTCCCCTCTCCCCTTATTTTTATTTAATATTAAATATATTTAATTCCATCCTCCCTCTCCCCTTATTTTTATTTAATATTAAATATATTTAATTCCATCCTCCCTCTCCCCTTATTTTTATTTAATATTAAATATATTTAATTCCATCCTCCCCTCTCCCTTATTTTTATTTAATATTAAATATATTTAATTCCATCCTCCCTCTCCCCTTATTTTTATTTAATATTAAATATATTTAATTCCATCCTCCCTCTCCTCTTATTTTTATTTAATATTAAATATATTTAATTCCATCCTCCCCTCCCCTTATTTTTATTTAATATTAAATATATTTAATTCCATCCTCCCCTCGCCTTATTTTTATTTATTATTAAATATATTTAATTCCATCCTCCCTCTCCCTTATTTTTATTTAATATTAAACATATTTAATTCCATCCTCCCCTCTCCCCTTATTTTTATTTAATATTAAATATATTTAATTCCATCCTCCCCTCTCCCCTTATTTTTATTTAATATTAAATATATTTAATTCCATCCTCCCCTCTCCCCTTATTTTTATTTAATATTAAATATATGTAATTCCATCCTCCCTCTCCCCATATTTTAAATTAATATTAAATATATGTAATTCCATCCTCCCCTCTCCCCTTATTTTTATTTAATATTAAATATATTTAATTCCATCCTCCCCTCTCCCCTTATTTTAATTTAATATTAAATATATGTAATTCCATCCTCCCCTCTCCCCTTATTTTTATTTAATATTAAATATATTTAATTCCATCCTCCCCTCTCCCCTTATTTTTATTTAATATTAAATATATTTAATTCCATCCTCCCTCTCCCCTTATTTTATAAATATATTTAATTCCATCCTCCCCCCCCTTATTTTTATTTAATATTAAATATATTTAATTCCATCCTCCCCTCTCCCTTATTTTTATTTAATATTAAATATATTTAATTCCATCCTCCCCTCTCCCCTTATTTTTATTTAATATTAAATATATTTAATTCCATCCTCCCCTCTCTCCTTATTTTAATGTCTCCCATATCCCCTTATTTCATCTTTAAATATATTTAATTTTATATTTAATTCATGAGGGGAGATGGGGGGAGGGAATGAGGCGCCCCCCTGAGGAGCCCCCCGCTTTGGCCTACCTTTTCCAAACGCGCAGGATCCAGGAGTACCCGGACGACGAGAGGCGGCGACGACCGACTGAGTCGAAGAAGGGTCCTAATCGCGTCTGTGGGCCTCAGCGATCCAGTAGTAGAGTAGCCGAAGAGTATAGCGAGAATACGCAATCCACACGGGATTTCGCTGTCAACGCCGGCGTGATCTCGCGTTGACAGCGAAATCCCGTGTGGATTGCGTATTCTCGCGAACCCGGAAGTAGGTATTATTTTATTATTATTATTATTCAATTTTATTTTTATTTAAAAGCTTAGGGGGCTGTAGGGAAGGGGCTGGGGGGCCGCATACGGCCCCCGGGCCGCCAGTTGGACAGCCCTGCACTAAGGCGACCAAGGCTGTCTCAGTGCCATGTCCCAGCCTGAAGCCAGACTGCGACGTATCTAGATAATCAGTGTCTACCAAGAATTCCTGGAGTTGCGAGGCCACCACACGTTCCAGGACTTTGCCCAAATAGGGGCGATTGGAAACAGGCCGATAGCTGACGAGTTGAGTGGGGTCCAGTGATGGTTTCTTCAACAGGGGTATTATAACAGCTTGCTTTAAGCTCGCTGGAATATTGCCTTCCTGGAGAGAGGCACTGACCACCACCTTCACCCACTCTGCCAAACCCCCTCTGGCTTCTTTGATCAGCCAGGATGGGCAGGGGTCTAGGATGCATGTGGTCGCTCTCGCCTCTCCCAGAATCTTGTCCACATCCTCGAGCTGAACAGATTGAAATGAATCCATCAAAACCGGCCAAGCAGATGCTCGTGTTACATCTTCAGAGACTGCCGTTAACCTGGGGCCAAAGCCAGAATGGATCAAAGCGACTTTGTCCTCAAAGAACTGAGTAATGGCTTCACAGCGGCTGCCGAGTCGTCAGGGGACCCGTCCGGAACAGCGGGATTCAACAACCCTCTGACTACTCGAAACAACTCCGTCGGATGGTTCCTTGCGGACGCAATTGTGTTTTATCTCTTTGTTGGAATACTGTTGAGCCACAAGGAGAGGCGGGTTGTTGTTGTTATTATTATTATTATGTACTAGCTTGGGGATCCGGCCCTGCCCGGGTTATTTAAAAAAGGCATTGTGTGTCAAGGTTGGTCCTTATCAGTTGTTTATTTGGCTTGCAGTGGTCTCAGGAAGTGAGTTAAGGTACTTCAAGTCCCATCATCTGTGGTCCATCCTTCTCGATACTGCACCAGGATGTAGAATGAGTCATGGGGGCTCTGTGTCCCAAGTTTGGTCTTGATAGGTCATTGGATGAGGTTGGCAGCGGTCTTGTGAAGTGAGTGGAGGTACTTAAAGTCCCAACATCCATGGTCCATCCTCCTCCAAACTTCACCAGGATGTACAGTGGGTTATGAGGGCTCTGTGTGGCAAGTTTGGTCTTGATCAGTCATTGGATGAGGGTCGCATTGGTTTCAGTAAGTGAGTGAAGGTACTGCAAGACCCATCATCCATGGTCCATCCTCCTTAGAACTGCAGCACGATGTAGAGTAGGTCATGAGTACTCTGTGTTGCAAGTTTGGGCCTGGTATGTGATTTGTAGGGGCTGTAGTGGTCTGTGGGAAGTGAATCGGGTGAAGGAACTGCAAATCCCATCATTTGTGGCCCATCCTGCCCTAAACTGCACCAGGATGTAAAGTGGGTCATGGGGGATTTGTGTGCCAAGTTTGGTTCTGATCAGTCATTGGTGTGGGCCACAGTGCTGTAAGGAAGTGTGTTTAAGTACTGCAAACCCGTCATCCATGGCCCATCCTCCCTCAAACTGCACCAGGATGTAGAGTGGGTTTTGGTTCTGTGTGCCAAGTTTGGTCTTGTTCTGTCATTGTTGGGGGCCGCAAAGTGTTTTGTCCTTAAACTCTCACCATGCCTGACTGCCTCAGGCCTTTTCCTTACCCTCCTCTGGCACTTAAGAGTGTCGGAATGTTGGAGGTGGCTGGCCAATCAGGAGTCCGTATGCAAATTCTCCCTCAGTGGCAATGAAGTCTCTCTCTGCCTCCTTGGAGTATTGGAATGTTGGGTGTTTGGCCAATCAGAGGTATGCAAATAATGCCACAGTGGAAGCCAATCAGAAAGCTGCCACATATCCGCCCTTCTGCCCTCCTCACACATACACACATACAAACATTCCGCTTTATTATATACTAGCTTGGGGACTCGGCGGTGCCCGGGTCATTTGAGAAGTGCAGCAGGATGTAGAGTAGGTCATGGGGGCTCTGTGTGCCAAGTTTGGTCTTGATCCATCATTATTGGGAGTTGCAGTGGTATCATGAAATTATTGAAGGTAGTGCAAGTCCCATTATCTGTGGTCCACCTTCCCCCAAAGTGTAGTAGGATGTAGATTGGGTCATGGGGGCTCTGTGTGCTAAGTTTGGTCTGTATTGGTGAATGGATGAGGGCTGCATTGTTTTTAGGAAGTGAGTGAAGGTACTTCAAGTCCCATCATCCATGGTCCGTCTCACACAAAAGAGCACCAGGATGTAGAGTGGGTCATGAGGGCTCTGTTAGGTGCCAAAGTGTGGTCTTTCCCATCATCCATGTGTTTTTTGTAGAGGGGTCACTGGGGCTCTGCAGTTGTCTGTACAAACAGAGGGGTGTGAAAGTACTACAAATCCCATCATCCATTGTCAGTCCTCCCCCCCTCACCAGGATGTGAAGGCAGTCATGGGGGTTATGTGTGCCAAGTGTGTTCTCAATCAGTAATTGGATGAGGGTCGCAGCGGACTTGGGAAGTGAGTAGAGGTACTTCAAGTCCCATCATCCATGGTCCACCCTCCTCTGATCTGCACCAGGATGTAGAGTGGGTCATGAGGGCTCTGTGTGGCAGGTTTCGTGTTGATCAGTCATAGGATTAGGTTTGTAGCAGTCTTGGAAAGTGAGGAAAGATACTGCAAGTCCCAACAGCCATGTTCTGCCCCTCCAAACTTCAGTAGGATGTAGAGTGGGTCACTGGGGCTCTGTGTGCCAAGTGTGGTCTTTATCAGTGTTTGTTGGGGGCCACAGTGGTCTGTGGGAACAGATGGGTGTGAAAGTACTACAAATCCCATCATCCATTGTCAGTCCTCCCCCAAACCTCACCAGGACGTGAAGGCAGTCATAGGTGTTGTGTATGCCAAGTTTGGTCTCGATCAGTGATTGGATGAGGGTTGCAGCGGACTTGGGAAGTGAGTAGAGGTACTTCAAGTCCCATCATCCATGGTCCACCCTCCTCCAAACTGCACCAGGACGTAGAGTGGGTCATGGGGGCTGTGTGTGCTAAGTGTGGTCTGTATTGGTCCTTTTTGGTGGCCTCAGTGGTCTGTGGGAACCAAAGTGTTTGAAAGTACTACGAATCCCATAATCCGTGGGTCATGTGCCCCGAACCGCACCAGGATGTAAAGGGGGTTAGGGGGGTTATGTGTACCAAGTTTGGTGCAGGTCCATCACCCGCGCTGGTCGCTGTGGCCTGTGAAAGTGGCTGCCACATATCCGCCCTTCCGCCCTCCCGCCCTCCGCACACATACATACATACTAACATTCCGCTTTATAAAGGTATACAGATATACAGATACAGATATACAGATACAGATTGAAAGGACCCCGACACTCACTTGAGGGACCCTTTGACCCGCGTCTGGTCCTCGTCCTGGAACTTGTGCTGGTAACTGACCATCATAAAGGAGTGGGGGATGCCCAGCTGCCGAAAAGGAATGAATAAAAAACACACCACTGGTTAGCGAAGATGTTTTCTCTGCCACGAGACCATCCCTGAAAACGCTTGGTTTTCCCCACAGGGCACAATTGGAAAAGGACCCCACCTGGAAGGCCATGGTGAAGTGGCTGGTCTTGGTGTCCCTGACGAGGCTGGTGTTCATGGCAGACTGGAGGCCCCAGCGCCACTGCAGGTAGCCCATGGTGTTCTTGTCTAGGTTCCTCGCCAGGACAGTGGTCAGGCCGGGGCGGACCCCCCGGGAGGAGAATTGCAGGGCTCCATGCGTTGTCACAAAGCTGCAAGGGCAGGCATAAGAAGGATTCTTTTCTGGGACTCGCTGTTCTTTTTCAGTATCTCGTCGCTCGTTCTTTTCCTGACAAAATGCACTATTGTATCTCTGGGTGCTTTATTGTTCTTAGAAAAGTTAGTTGTTGCCCTGTATACCAGGGGTGCCCACACTTTTTCAGCATGCGAGCTACTTATAATAAAACCAAGTCAGAAAGATCTACCAAGAGAGAAGCAGGGCGGAGCAGGGGGAGGGGGCGGAGCCAGGCCATGCCAAGCCCTGCCCCCTCTGGCTTTAGCTCTACCACAGCTTCTCCAGGCTAGAGGAGGGTAATGCCAAGCCAGTGGTGGCATAGATACCCACTACTGGCTTGGCACTCCCCTCCTCAAGGCTGAAGCTGTGGTAGCACTGAAGCCAAGGGAGGGGGCGGGGCTTGGCACGGCTTGGCTCCGCTCACTCCCCCTCTGGGTTTAGCGCTACCACAGCTTCTCCAGGCTAGAGGAGGGTAATGCCAAGCCAGCGGTGGCATAGATAGGCACTACTGGCTTGGCACTCCCTTCCTCAAGGCTGAAGAAGCTGTGGTAGCACTGAAGCCGGGGGAGGGGGCAGGGCTTGGCGCGGCATGGCTCCACCCCCTCTGAGAAGTGCCTCATCCAGCTGGGACCGAACTCCTTCGGTCCAGAGATCGACCAGTCGATCGCGATCGACTTCCTGGTCAGCCCTGCTGTATACCCTATCAATTTCCTGTCCCACTTAACTTTTGAAGCGGTTTTGAAGTGATGTAAGCAACCCGGAAGTGAATTTGCCATTTCGAAGCCACCGCTGCCATTTTCGGAAAGGAATTGGAGGGTTTCCCTTCCCTGGCCTTCCCTTTCGTGTGCGGCTCTCTTGCCCCAGTTCTGAACGGAGGGAAGGCATCTGCGTCCAAACTGGGATCTGGCGCCCCCCCCCCCCGGCTGTGCCCTTAGGCTGTGGCTTAGTGTGGCCTTATGGGTGATCCGGGCCTGCCCCTCACCCCACCAAAAGCAGGGCCCCCTCTGTGCATGACAAAGGCTGCCTCAATGGCATCTTCCCCCGGAAAGCAGGCCTCACCATCGTTGCGTGAGATTCCGGAACACCTTCATGCCGAGTAAAGGCCCCTGGAGGTCTCCGGCCCCCAACTCTAGCTGTGCAAGGAGAAGAGGGGGAAATCATCATCATCGCCATCATCACATGAGGCAGGCACAATAAAAGCTTTTTCAGCCGCAGAACGCTTTTCAAAGCAAAAATTTCTTGTGAAATTTGTCCCAACAAATGTTTATATATCTATCCATCCATCGATACACACAATAAAAGTCAAAATAAGTATGCCTGTATGTGGCTGGAGTATCCTTACACAGACAAGCTTCTGCCTCCACCAATAGCTGTAGCTCCCACTACTCAGGAGACACCAATGGCCCTTCCTCCAATGACATTGCATGTTATTGTCAGCGCCATGAACATGTACAAGAGCCCTGCCAATGTTCTCCACCAGCACAATCCTGCCCACCACCCACGTGAAGCCTTTCATATGGGGACTATTTCATCCTAGATTTGACGTTTTTCCTCCGCCATGACCCTTCCCGCTGCCTCTCCCTTAATCCTTTCCTACCCTTTCCAATGGTGCACAGCAAACAGAGAGGAATTGATCAGCAACTGAACATTCTGGAAAGGATTGGGGGCCTGATTCAACATGATGGAAGTTGTATCAAGACTGGGTGAACTACAATGGACCTGGACCACATTTGGCACACATAAGCCCCATGACCAATGAGAAATACTGGAGAGGTTTGGTGGGGATTCATCTTGATTTATAGAACTTGTAGGAATTGGGTAGACCTGGGCAATCATGGTTCTAAATCAGACCTGGGCATCTCACGGGCCGATTCTGACCGGCCCGCGGATCCTTCGGCGCCTGGGGAGAAGGGCGTCGGGGAGGGGGGGATTTCTACAAGAGAAAGGCCTGCCGCTGACGCCATCCCATTGCGAGCTGAGCTCCGCCGCCATTTTAAAGCAGTGGGGCCAGCGTCGGCAGATAGCCCGCCGCTCCGGAGAACGATCGGAGGAGCGGCGGCTTTGAGTGCCCGCCATCCCGGGAGGCGATCCAGCCCTGTAGCAGGAGCAGTCGGTGACCTGCGGCGGCTGATCGCCCTGGCAACCCGGAGGACGATCAAGGGAACGCCCTGACGGAACGGCTGTTGGCTGGGGGTGGAAGCGGGCAGAGGCCTGCAGCATCCAATCCTCTGCTGCTCTACTCCGTTTTGTTGCGGCGGCGGCGGGGTCCTTCTTGAATTTCATTTTATTTTAGTGGTTTTTATTATTATTTTATAACAATTTTATAATAATAATATAATAAATAATATAATGTTATATTATATTATAATTTCAATATATTATAATGTCTATATATATGTACTATAATAATTATGATATTAATACTAATAACATATGAATATTTCTTGATATATTAATATGCTAATATTAATGATGTGTTAATGTATTAATAGGCAGGCAGGGATCACCAGCATTGAGGCCATGCTATTGAGAACACAGCTGCGCTGGGCAGGGCACGTCTCTAGGATGGAGGACCACTGCTTCCCAAAGATACTACTCTACGGTGAACTTGCCATGGGTCAGTGCAAGAGAGGCGCCCACAAAAAGAGATACAAGGACGCCATGAAACAACATCTCAGGCTCGGCCAGATTGATCACCAACAATGGTCCACCCTGGCCTCACATCGGGAGGCGTGGAGACGCACTACCCACAATGCTGCGGCCTCTTTCGAGAAGACACGCAAAATGGGTCTCGAAGAGAAACGACAACGCAGAAAGAACTACATCTTGGAAACAACATCACCCAAGGAGACTTTCTGCTGTGCTTTCGGCAACCGAACCTGCCTATCTCAGATGGGCCTTTTTAGTCATCAACATGCTTGTAAAAAGCGTGGGATGAGTCCTTCCTGAATCTTCCTTCGCGAAGTAATGCCGAGAGATATTTTATAATAATAATAATATGTTGTAAATACATTTGGTATTGGTGGTGTTGTAATGTAACACAGTATAAGACTGCTAATGATAATGTGATATAATAATTATATCGTGATATTATAATTTGTATATTTGTATTACATGCAATATTACTAATCAATATTGCGATACGTTGTAGTGCAATATGATGTGTATTGCTGATGTTGTGCTATGACAGTAATGCAAATTGTTGTTTTTCAGTTTGTTGTAAGCCGCTCTGAGTCCCCTTCGGGGTTGGGAAGGGCGGCATATAAATATAGTAAATAAATAATGTAGATTAGAATGTAGTTCAGCCTTTAGGTGCGGCCCTCCATAATATTTTTGGCTCTCGTGTGACCCCTTGGGAAAAATAATTGCCCACCCCTGCTCTAGATACATCATTGGTTGGGTTCCGTGTGATCTCTCGCTGCAGGGTAAACTACAACTCCCACCATGTTGGGCCTGTCCCCTCAAACCCCTCCAGTAGGTTGAGTTAGTCAAGGGGGTTCTGTGTACCAAGTTCAGTCCAGGTCCATCATCCGTGGAGGTCATAGTTTCCCTGGTTGTGGGTGAATTACAACTCCCAGAAAGAAAGCTCAGTCCCCGTCCCCCCCAAACCCCTCCAGTAATAAAAGTTCAGCATATCACATCTGTGTGCCTACAAGGCCTGGGGAGGTTCGTCGGAATGCTCGTAAAATCGGAATGGATTCGGATTAAGTTCGAAAGAAGAAGCCGGTGGGCCTGCCTCGGACTGCACTCCTCACTTCCGTTTCCGTTCCCCACCCTCCCTCAATTGGAGGCTGGCTGGCTGGGGAAACGACCGAAGGAGGCGATGCCCCGGCCCCTTCTTCGCCGCCGCCCGGCCCTTCCTCCTCCTCTTCCCCCAAGCAGCAGCAGGAGTTCGGCAGGAGGGGGAAGAAAGGGGGGAAGAGACGTTTTCCTGTGGCACACCAGGTGATCGCTCACGGCACACTAGTGTGCCACGGAACAGCAGTTGGGAAACACTGGTCTAGATCAGTGTTTCCCAACCTTTTTGAGCCGCGGCACACTTTTTACATTTGCAAAATCCTGGGGCACACCACCAACCAAAATTACACCAAATGACACTCTAACACAGTAATACATATAGTTAATATGTTTTTAAATGCATTTATACACTCAGTGTGAAACCTGGGCCTGTTTCGATGAATACAACGTAGATATCCTGGCAGGAATGGCAGAAAGACACAAACTTCCCACACAGAACTCCCATAACCAAGAGAAAATACTATAAGAGTTTGGTGGGCATTGACCTTGGGTTTTGGAGTTGTAGTTCACCTATATCCAGAGAGCACTGTGGACTCAAACAATGTTGGATCAGGACCAAACTTGGCATGAATACTCAATATGCCCAAATGTGAACACAGATGGAGTTCAGGGGAAATAGACCTTGACATGTGGGAGTTGTAGTTGCTGGGATTTATAGTTCCCCTACAATCAAAGAGCATTCTGAACCCCACCAATGACAGAACTGGGCCAAACGTCCCACACAGAACCCCCAAAGGCAAGAGGAGGTCTCTACTTGGGGAAAGGGAGGTGGGCCTTCCCAATGCATGGAGAGGGAGAGACCAAGTAGACAACGGGTGGGGAGGGGGGTGGTTGTAATTTTGTGCCTTTATCGAGGTAGGTTTCTTAGGGTTTTTATACTTCAACATACTAGACTCTCCCCCCTCTCCTCCTTGAGGTTCCAATTTCCCACGGCACACCTGATGATTGCTCACGGTACACTATTGTGCCCCAGCACACTGGTTGGGAAACACTGGTCTAGATAACCCTTGAGGTCTCTTCCAATTCTTTGATTCTAAGAGTCAGCCCTTTAAATGGAAATGTGTCAGCAGGGGTGCTGTTGCTCTGACATTATATATATGGTATTTATTTATTTATCTCCTGCTTTGATCTCCCCCTCACCTCTCCCCAGCCTTTGGCGGAGGTCACCCTCCTGAGCGCCAGGTTGACCGATCCGCCTCCGTTCCCGTTCTGCGTGGAGAGGTTCCCTGACAAGATGGCCGTGTCTGTAGCCGTCAGCGGGGCCTGAAACACAGACAGACAGAGGATTACTAGGCTTCATTCACTCTGTGTGACAGTCCAGGAAAACAAGACCGTTCGAAGGCACATGGGACTCGAGTCAACAAGAGACAGCCAGCGAGTCAGGCCCGGATTAACACCTTTTTGCGCCTTAGGCCACACTTTGGAATTACGCCCCCTTTAAGCCCCCCCCCACTCAGACTCCCAGGATCCTTGAGCCATGGGGTCCTCGCTGGACCTGGAGTGGGAAAAGAAGGCGCCCAAGAGAAAGACAAGAGGAAGGAAAGGAGGGCGGCATGAAGAGAGGAAAGCCCCCCGGCAACCAGCAGCCTCTTCCCGAAGAGGAATGCGATTCCCCTTCTCCCTTTGGATAGCAGGAAAGGTGGGCACTGGGAGGGGGAGGGGGAGGAGTGGAGAGGGGCAAGCAGGACAAGGCAGAAGGGGGAATGAACGGAGGCACCAAGAAAGGGGGGGGGGGGAACAGCCGCCTTCCTTCCCTCTTTCCCTTCTTTCCACTACCCGCGCTTTCCCCCAAAAAAGGAGTAAGGAGAATCCTGGCCTAATTCTAACCCTGCTTCTCCTTCTTTTCCCCCGCAGGCTCCGAACCCTTCTTCTTGCGTGAAGGCTGCTGCGGGGCGGCAACTGCGCCGGCATTCACACTGCCTCTTCCTCCTCCACCATGTTCCTGGGGTGCTGCGCATGCCCGGCAACGGCCCCGGGGGCTTCCCTCCGCCTCCTCCTCCTTGAGTCAAGGAAGGAGGGCGCGAGGAGGAGGTGGAGGGAAGCCCCTGGGGCTGCTGTCGGGCATGCGCGGCACCCCTTGTAATGGAAGGAGGGTGCGAGCCCGGGGGCTTCCCTCCACCTCGCGCCCTCCTTCCTTAACAAAGGGTGCCGCGTATGCCCGGCAGCAGCCCCGGGGGCTTCTCTCCGCCTCCTCCTCCTCGCGCCCTCCTTCCTTGAGAAGGGGGCAGGGGCGAGGGTGAGTGCCATTCCCTCCTCCCCCGCCCCCTCGCAGCGCCCTCCCCTCTCCCCTGCCCTCCCCAGAGAGAGAGAGAGAGAGAGAGAGAGAGAGAGAGAGTCATCTCCATGCGCTTGCATTTTTATTTGTTTCAACATATTCTTTTTGGTCCTTGCTCTGCGTCCCCCTCGGCTTGCGTCCCTAGGCCATGGCCTAGGTTGGCCTTATGGGTAATCCGGGCCTGCAGCAAGTGATAGTAGAAGTACTCCCTTTGCAGGAACGTGAACCAGGTGGACGGACCTTGGTATCCCTTCCAATTGGGCAGCCTTTCCCTTCTCACCTCAATGGACTGGGAGATGTGCATCTTGTTGATTTCGATGTGGGGGAAGCTACTCCCGGGGGCATCCTCGTAGTCCTCGTCATAGCGGTCAAAGAGGTCGGTGGCATCTATCCCGACGCTGATTGTCCCCTGGAGAAACAGAGAAGGACAATGTCTTTGAATTGGCCCCTAAAAACGTCATCTATAGTAGTAGGAATAATAATAATACTTTATCTATAGACCGCCCTCTCTCCCTGAAAAAAGGCAAATATTCAATGCCCTGAAACAAATACAAACACATCAGAATAATAACCAAAAAAACTTATAACAAAAAGGGTTAATGACAAACAAAATACAAATAATCAAATAAAGCATATTTATGCTAATTACTGTATATAATCGAGTATAAGCCTAGTTTTTCAACTCGCTTTTTAGGCTGTAAAAGCTCCCCATGGCTTATACTTGAGTCAAGGTTATTTATTATTTTACTCTGTTATTAGTATTCTTTTATTACATTTATTATGTTACTCTATATCAGGGGTGGGCAATTATTTTTTCCAAGGGGCCACACGAGAGCCAAAAATATTATGGAGGGCCGCACCTGGAGGCGGAACTGCATTCTAACCTACATTATTTATTTATTTATTTGCTATATTTGCTATATATTACACATCATTAATATTGACATATTAATATATCAAGAAATATTCATATATTAGTATTAATATCATAATTATTATATTATATATATATACACACATTATAATATATTGAAATTATAATATAATATAACATTATATTATTTATTATATTATAATATTATTATACAATTATTATACAATAATAATAAAAACCACTAAAATAAAATAATGCTTCCTTGTAGTCCCCTTCTCTGGAGAGTTTTATGCAGAGGCTTGATGGCCATCAGTCGGGGGTGCTTTGATTGTGTATCCCTGGGGTTGGGCTGGATGGCCCTGGGGTGCCTTCCCTCTCGATGACTTCCTGTTCCCGCCTTTCTAAAAACCTCCTGACAGCGAGCCTTTGAGATTTGTGACGGAAAAGGCGAGGCGAAGAGAGGCGAGCAGGGCAAGGTGAGGCGAGCGGCGAGCGGGGCAAGCGGCGAGTCAGCGAGGCGAGCAGCGAGTGAACGGGGCAAGAGGGCGAGGCAGGCAGGCAAGCAGAGCGACCGATGGAGAGGGAGGGAGGGGGGAGAAGAGGAGGAGGAGGCCAGGGAGGGAGGGAGCAAGCGCCGCTGCCACCGCCCATCCTTAATAAGTGAACTATACATCCCAGCAACTCCAACTCCCAAATGTCTATTTTCCCCAAATTTCCCCAGTGTTCACATTTGGGCATAATGAAGACTCGTGCCAAGTGAATAAATAAATAAATTATGTAGATTAGCATGTAGTTCTGCCCTTAGGTGCGGCCCTCCATAATATTTTTGGCTCTCGTGTGGCCCCTTGGAAAAAATAATTGCCCACCCCTGGTCTAGAGGAAACTTGCCCAACATAACAAACGTTAAGTACGAACAGAGTTTCTTGGGGTTAGCCTGGCATGATGTGAGTTCTAGTTCACCCACAACCTTATGTATTGTGTGCAACGGGTGGAAAGGGGGGAGGATGTCTCCGGGAGACTCCCATTAAGTTGTGGGGTCCCCCAGGGCAGTCTTTCTCAACCAGTGTGCCGTGGCACACTAGTGTGCCGTGACGGACCTCCTGCTGTGCCGCGAGAAAAGCTCTCTGCCCCCCTTCCTCCCCCCCCCCCCCCGCCGAACTCCTGCTGCTTGGGGGAGGAGGAAGGGCCGGGCAGTGGCGAAGAAAAAGAAGAAGGGACCGGGGCGCTGCCTCCTTCGGCCGTTTCCCCAGCCAGCCTCCAATCCGCCATGACTCCCACCATGACTCTCGCCCCTCGCTCACTGAAGCCGCGTGGAGGGTGAGGGGGCAGAGTCGGGCCGCGCCATGCCCCGCCCCCTTCGGCACTCCCAGCAGCTGCTCTAGCCTTGAGGGGACAGTGCCAAGCCAGCATTGGCCTGGCTCTGGCACAGCTGGCTTGGCACTGCCCCCTCAAGGCTGGAGCAGCTGCTGGGAAAGGTGAAGCCGGGGTAGGGGCGGGGCATGGCACAGCCTGGCTCCGCCCCTCCCCAGCTTCGCACTCCCAGCAGCTGCTCCCAGCAGGCCACCAACCCCCAGCCGTTCTTTACTGTGTTAGAGTGTCATTTTGTTTCATTTTGGTTGGTGGTGTGCCCCAGGGGACTATCCTCTCACCCTTATTATTTAACATCTACATGCGCCCCCTGGCCCAGCTGGTTCGCGACTTTGGTCTGGAGTGTTATCAGTACGCTGATGACACCCAGCTCCTGCTGAGAATGGACGGCAGGCCGGACACCGTACCCGATTGTTTCCATCTATGCCTTGAAGCCGTGACTGGATGGCTGTGTGCCAGCCGGCTGAAGGTGAATCCGTCGAAGACGGAGATCTTGTGGCCCGGTCGCTCTGGGCTGGATGAGAGCCGGTTGCCTACCCTAGAAACTTAGCCCGTCATCCCTGGTTAAGAGCTTAGGTGTCCAATTGGACCCTTTGCTATCCATGGAGGCCCAGGTCTCTATGGTTAGCAAAACGTCGTTTTTCCATCTACGACAGGCTGGCGCGACTGGCCCCCTACCTCTCCAGGGCTGACCTGGCCACGGTGATCCAAGCGACGGTCATCTCAAGACTGGGCTACTGTAACGCCCTCTACGTAGGTCTTCCCTTGTCAACGATCCGGAAACTCAAGCTGGTGCAGAATGCCGCTGCTCGCTTGCTGGTGGGAGCACCAGTGAGGGAACACATCACTCCCATCCTCCGGCAACTGCACTGGCTTCCCATCGAGTACCGGATTGCCTTCAAGGTGCTGGTCTTAACCTTTAAGGCCTTGCACGGTCTAGGGCCTGCGTACCTAAGGGACTGCCTTACCCCATGTTCCCCCAAGATCACTGCGCTCGGAAGAGCAGAATTTGTTGGTTGTATCATCACCCCGCTCCTGCCATCTGTCCAGCACGAGACAACGGGCCTTCTCTGCCGCGGCCCCCGCGATTTGGAACTCACTTCCCAGCCATGTTCGGGTGATCCAAGAACTTGTCCCTTTTCGAAGGGCCTGTAAGACGGGCCTTTTTAGGTTGCCGTTTGGGTAAACCCGAACGCAGACGACGTGTTCCGTCTGTGCTGAGAAGTGTAATCTGCTGATATTCTGTCATGTATTGTGTTTTTATCTGATGTTTTTATTGCATGTTTTATTGTATGTCTATTGGTTGGTTGTGATCCGCCCCGAGCCTGCAGGGAGGAGCGTAATATAAAATTTATTAAATAAGTAAATAAATAAATAAATTGAAAAAAAAAAAGACTTTTTCAAATAACCCGGGCAATGCCGGGAACCCAAGGTTGTGTGTGTGTGTGACAGAGAGAGAGAGAGAGAGAGAGAGAGAGAGATATATATATATATATATATATATATATATATATATATATACCAGTGTTTCCCGAAAGTAAGACAGCGTCTTACTTTCTTTCCCCCGAAAGTCCCACTACGCCTTACTTTCGGGTACGGCTGACAGTGGGCGACGGTAAGCCGTTCCCCCGTCCGCCGCGTCACTCGGTCCTGCCTCCTCCTCCTCCGCCGCCGCCACCCTCCCTGCGGCCGCCTCTTCTCTGATCGGAAGAGAGCCGGCTGAGGAGAGCCCTCAGCCGCCTCTGTTCCGTTCCCCAAAGAGGGGGCTGCAGGAAACCGCCGATCGCTCTCCTTGCAGCCCCCTCTTCGGGGAATGGAAGAGAGGTGCAGAGGGCTCTCCTCTGCGCCTCTGTTCCCTTCCGAAGAGGGGCTGCAAGGGGGCAATCGATGCTCTCCTTGCAGCCCCCTTTTCGGGAAGGGAACAGAGGCGCAGGAGAGCCCTCTGCACCTCTCTTCCATTCCCGAAAAAGGGGCTGCAAGGAAACCGCGCGATCGCCTCCTTGCAGCCCCCTCTTTGGGGAACAGAGGCGCAGAGGAGAGCCCTCTGCACCTCTCTTCCATTCCCGAAGAGGGGGCTGCAAGGAAATCGCGATCGCGACGCCCCAGCAGCCCCTCTTCGGGAAGGGAACAGAGGCGCAGAGGAGAGCCCTCTGCACCTCTCTTCCATTCCCGAAGAGGGGGCTGCAAGCAGAGCGATCGAGCGGTTTCCCTGCAGCCCCTCTTCGGTAACGGAACAGAGGCGGCAGAGGGCTCTCCTCAGCCGGCTCTCTTCCGATCAGAGAAGAGGCGGCCGCAGGGGAGGGCGGTGGCGGCCGAGGAGGAGGCGGGACCGAGTGACGCGCGGCCGGGGGTACGGCTTACTCGGGTACGGGTTATATTAGCCGACCCCTCTGACACCCCGATACGTCTTACAATCGGGGGTGTCTTACTATCGGGGAAACACGGTGTGTGTGTGTGTGTGTATATATATATATATATATATATATATATACATATGTATATATATACATATACACACACACACACACACACACACACACACATATATATATATATATATATATATATATATTCTTAATCTGGAAAAAACCTTTTCCTCATGCAAATGGAGTCACCGATGTCAACTTCCACTTTATCAGGGAGGCAGAGGAAGGAAGCGTGCCCCAACGCATCCCCAACCCCTGCCCCCAGAAAATTGACAATCTGGTGATGGCTCCCCCATTAGTGATTTCTTTGGAGCCCCTTTTCATAGAACGAACTGGCAATTTTTGTTTTAAACCCCCCTTTCCCCACATACGTGCTGAAGCTGCACAGCTGTGCTCCCTTGTTGTCTGGAGATGCATTTCCATAGAATGCCATAAACACCCAGATGGCTGGCTTTTATCACCGGATGCAGAGCCTCCAAAGTCACAAGGCAGCGCTTGCTTGCTTGCGTGCGTGCGTGCTTGCTCTCATTCCCTCTCCCTCGTTTTTTATCACTCCATAGAAGACCTTACAAAAATAATATCAACCCAGCCTCCTTTGCTGCAAATGTCAAGTTCCTCAGGATGAAAGAAGCCGGGAGAAGGGTCCGGCCTGGACTGTTTCTACCAACATCTTTCCAAAAACTGAAAAAAAATACAGGCTATTCAACGCTTAAAACAGGCAGAGTAATGGAGTCCTGGAAATGCTATGTCCCATTTTTATACCAGATGCAGATACCTACGGTCCATATTAAACAATGAATTTTAAGTTGACACTGTATCTCATGGACTCCAAACGGACCTCTCTAGGGCCAGGGACATAGAGAAGATTCTCATGAGCTGACCGTGGCAGTCTCTGGTGGTGGAGTGGCATTAAACGGTCTCTTAGATATGAAGGCATATATATATATATGCTATCGTACTGATGGTAGCTTGTTCAACTTAAGCCGTCTGCGGGCTCGCACTAAAATTCTAAACTATCTAGTCCATGAGCTGCTTTTTGCTCATTGCTTTTTTTTTTTTTGCTTGTCGCTCATTCAGAAGCAGCCCTGCAGCACCGCACATCCTACTTTGAAACAGCTGCAGAACTGTTTGGGCTGGAAGTCAGCCTGAAGAAAACGGAAGTCCTCTACCAGCCCGCACCACAGGAAGAACACCATCATCCCTACATCAGCATAGGCAAATCTGCACTTAACGTGAAGAACCAACCTAATCTGAAATAGAATGTATGCAAACTTATAGAGTAAGCGCCTAAATATTATCAGTAATCAAACTGGTCATATACTCTTCTTATGCACATGCAAAAACATAATGCAGCAATTATACTGGTGGAAGCACACAACAAACACTGTTCCTGGGCACCAAAACTTTCCTAAATACCAAAGGGGATACAATTCTATAAAGTACATATAACAACTAAATAATAAACATTATGTGGATATAGGTATTAGAAGAGGTAGGGTGTCAGAGCTGGGAAATCTGAGCTTTGAGGAACTGTAGGCGACAATATGGACTCAAAGAGTGTTGGGGTGAGTGCCCCAAGTGTACAGTGTTCATTGGGACTGTATAAAGGAGGGGAGGTGATAGAGAAACAAGCATTGATTGATTGTGGGTGCTCAGAAAACATTATGTCGCCAAAGCTGGTAGATAGTTTAGGGGGGAGAAACAAAAATTTACCAGTGCCGGTGATCTTTACTCAGTTAGATGGGTCTACTATTGGGGGTGGGCCGTCGTTATTGGGTACTAAAGATTTAAAAGGTCGGGTCACATGTTAGTACCGATTTTGTGGGGGAGTTGCCCTCTAGTCGCGGCTATCGTTACATATGGACAGTGTTGGATCTGTTTTCTAAGCAGGCTCATTTCGTCCCTTTAAAGGGTTTGCCTTCGGCGGAGAGGTTAGCTGAATTGTATGTACAGCATGTGTATAGGTTGCACGGGTGTCCGGAGCAAGTGCTGAGTGATCGTGGGGTACAGTTTACTGCCCGGTTTTGGGAACGGTTTTTGGAGGTCTTAGGGGCTGAGAGGAGGCTTACCATCCTTGCTGCAATGGGGGCGTTGAGAGAACGCAGAAATCTTTGGGAGGTTATCTGCGTATTTTCAGTAATAGGGAGCAAAATAATTGGTCGGATTTGTTGCCATATGCTGAGATGGCGTATAATAGTTCAGCGCATTCTTCTACTGGAAGGTCTCCCTTCGAAGTGGTTTACGGCCAGGATGTGGCCCCTTTGCCTCAGTTATTGGAGCTAGGGAAAGAGGAGAGGAGTGATTGGAAGATGCGAGCTCAAGATGAGTGGAAAGAGGTGACTGAAGCCCTGGGAAAAGCGCAACGGTCATATAAGCTGTTCGGAGATCGGCGAAGGCAGGAGGGAGAAGTGTATGCTGAGGGCGACCTAGTGTGGTTGTCTACTCAGAATTTAAAGTTAGGGTTACCCTCAAAGAAATTAAGCCCAAGATACATTGGCCCATTTAGGATCGAGCAGGTGGTAAATAAGGTTTCATATAAGCTAATTCTGCCAAAGGGGTTAGGTAAGGTTCATCCTACATTTCATTGTAGTTTATTGAAGAAGTACATGGGTCCCCTACCTCCCAAGGATTGAATGGTATTTTGTTTCTGCAGGGGGAGGAGGCGGTGGAGAAGGACATTATGTCAGAGCTGGGAAATCTGAGCTTTGAGGAAGTTCAGATCCCCAGCCTGCCCTGAGATGGTATTGACCTTTGTCCCAGTTCTGTGAGAGCTGTGCTGACCTTTGCTCCAGTTCCTGAGAAGCTGTGCTGTGTCAGACTGGAAGTGATGCAACTTCCAGATGCCTGGGGAGTCCTAGAGGAAGTGAGGTAACCTCCTCTGGACATGGACATTGGACACTGTTCTAAATATGCGGACTCAGAGACTTATGAGGTCATATCCCCTGACTATGGGAACTGCTGACTCACCCGGATATGGTGCAACCCTCCTTGGACATTGCATGGGCAAGGGAGGGGGTTGGGGTATAAAAGGTGTGTTTGGGTGGCGGGACTTTGCTTTAGCTTCACAAGTTTTGTACCTGCAATAAAATCGTGTTGGACCGTGCTACTACCTTCGCGTGTTTCCTTACCGAGGTTGGAGAGTCATTACAGTAGGGGTTGATATAAGCTTAGGTGTACCCACTCAGGTTATCCTTCAAATAATACAACCGGCTTTTCCCTTTCTCAGCTCAGTGTTACACTTCAATCTACAGCAGTAAAGTTTCCTCAAAGCAACATATACATATGTGTATACAAGCAGCAACTTCCCTCACTATAAATGCGAGTAGCTCTGCTAACGATAGTTATCATCAAATTGCCAAACAACTCCACAATATTCCCAATAACAATGTCCAAGCAGGAATGTCCCAGGTGCGTAGACCCCTCAGATAGTATCGTGCCGCGTAATATAGTTAAAGTCAGTCCGGGTTATCCTGGCTGTGTTTACATCAAACCTTCCCCCCAGGGACTATCCCTTAAGCGGATAATACAGATAATCAAGGATGTGGGCATAAGGCAGGGAGGGGGGTAGTATGGAATATCTCACAAGTAGAGGAATCAACACAAACTCCTCCCGTGCAGGTTCCCCGGCGTGAATCCAAGCCGCGACTTTCCTTTACATAACCAGGATATCCTGGGACTTCACTGCGCTCCCAAACGCATAGCAATGGGATGATGGGACAAATCCGGATTATCCTGTCCTTGTCGATGTTCCTCAATGGGTGGGGTTGTATCCTCTTGGACAGGGGGGGCTGCTTTATACTGAATATAGTGCTGGAAAGGAGCCGATGTAGGGAAACCGATAATAATCTCTACGAAGAACCCCTTCGAATTCTGGTTAGTTTGTGTGCGTCGTCAATGGGTGAAATCCAAACGCCATTCTCAGCGGATATTGAAGAAAAGGGAAATCCTCTACCAGCCCGCACCACAGGAAGAACACCATCATCCCCACGTCAGCATAGGCAAATCTGCACTTAAGTCCGTTCAGCAGTTCACTTACCTGGGAAACATCATCTCTTCAGACACCAAGATTGATAAAGAGATAGATCACAGATTACCAAAGGCATAGAGTGCATTCGGAAGGCTTCACAAAAGAGTCTGGAGCAACAAAGCACCAAAATCAGTGTGTACAGAGCTATCGTACTGTCTGTTCTCCTCTATGGGTCTCAAACACGGGTGACCTCTCGCCAACACCTACGACTCCTCGAACGCTTTCATCAGCGCTGTCTTCGCACAATCCTAAATATACACTGGACCGACTATGTGACTAATGTTGCTGTCCTTGAGCAAGCAGGGATCACCAGCGTTGAGGCCATGCTATTGAGAACACAGCTGCGCTGGGCAGGGCACGTCTCTAGGATGGAGGACCACCGCCTCCCAAAGATACTACTCTATGGTGAACTTGCCATGGGTCAGGCGCAGAGAGCGCCCCAAAAGAGATATAAGGACTCCTGAAACAACATCTCAGGCTCGGCCAGATTGATCACCCACAATGGTCCACCCTGGCCTCACATCGGGAGGCATGGAGACGCACTATCCACAATGCTGCGGCCTCTTTCGAGAAGACACGCCAAACGGGTCTCGAAGAGAAACGACAACGCAGAAAGAACCGCAACTTGGAAACGACATCACCCAAGGAGACTTTCTGCTGTGCTTTCTGCAACTGAACTTGCCTATCTCAGATTGGCCTTCTTAGTCATCAACGCGATTGTAGAAAGCGTGGGGTGAGTCCTTCCTAAGAATCTTTGTTCGCGAAGTAATGCCGAGAGATGACTATTGTTTGCCTGGCATCTAACGGTTGCCAGTTGTGAGTCCCCCTGAGTCCCCCACATATAAATGTCTGAAATAAGTAAAACAATAAATAGCTATATTTTATCCACCAACGTGGCCGAGGGTCATCGCAAACAGTGAAAGAAGAGCTGCTGGAAAATTAAAGAGCAGGGCGTTAATTCGATTCAAGAGAAAGAAAAAAAGAATTAAAAGCCATGGGGCTGGTTCTGCCCCCCGGGGCGGAATTTGAGAAACAAACAAAGAAACCAGAGCGATTCACCAACGATTCCTCCTCCGCTGCCATTCATTCCAGCGCTGGATGGCTCCCTTAACAGTTTTAATTCAATTTTCCGGCGATAACACTGTTGGAGCCGAAGCGGGAGAGAATTAAATGATATCCTGGAAGATGGCTTTGCCTCCCAGGGCCAAGCAGGGAGCGAACCAGAGACAGTGGGATGCCAGCAGAGAAGCCCTTCCATTCAGTCTTTGAGTTGGTTGCCTTTCCTTATGGGGCCTTTGGAATGGAAAACAAGGGCTTCCAGGCCTGGCAAAGCCCCCCTTCTTCACTTCAATACTTCAATCTAGGTTTAGCCCAGGGGTCGGGAACCTTTTTGACTCAGAGAGCCATGAAAGCAAAGCATATGGAAATTTATTTCAGTGAGACCCATATAATCTATCTATCTATCTATCTATCTATCTATCTATCTATCTATCTAATAAAAGACAGTGTTTGCAGGCGGTGGTGCAGAGGGAGGAATATGTGCCAGCGTTACGATTGGTTGTCATTGTGGGATTATTTGCATAAAGGACTTTGATTGGCCAGCCTCATAAGTCCAACATTCTAAGGCAGTGTTTCTCAACCAGTGTGCCATGGCACACTAGTGTGCCGTGAGCGATCATCAGGTGTGCCGTGGAAATTGGCACTCTCCCCCTCCTACCAGCCCCCTCACAGGTTTCCAATAAACAAATTGCTCCTCTCCGCTTGGAAATGTTTTTTTTAAAAAAATATTTTACTGGATTTTTGAGAGTTGTCTCCCCCACAAAGGAACTGTTTATAACAGCTTCATGACATCCATAGTTAACTGGAAGCAAGTTTCACTCAGGGTGAAATTTCACAAGGTCTGGAGAACAAGCTCTATGATGAGTGGCTTGAAGAGCTGGGCATGTTTAGCCTGAAGAAGAGAAGGCTGAGAGAAGACATGATAGCCATGTATAAATATGTGAGAGGAAGTCATATATATGTTGTGTTCATCAAAAGAGGCCCAGGTTTCACACTGAGTGTATAAATACATTTAAAAGCATATTAACTATATGTATGACTGTGTTAGAGTGTCGTTTTGTGTCATTTTGGTTGGTGGTGTGCCCCAGGATTTTGTCAATGTAAAAAGTGTGCCGCGGCTCAAAAAAGGTTGGGAAACACTGTTCTAAGGCACCAGACAGAGGGGATTGGTTCCCACGGAGGGAGTATTTGCATAAATGGCTCTGATTGGCCATCAACAATCCAACTTTCTAAGGTGACGCAGAGGAAAAGGAAAGGCCTCAGGCAGCCAGCAATGACCAATCAGGACCAAACTTGGCACACAGGGGCCCAATGGCCCACTTCACAACCTGGTGTGGTTTAGGGCAGGATGGGCCACGAATGATGGGATTTGCAGTACCTTCACTTGATAAACTTCCCAAACAACATTGTAGCCCCTATAAATCACAAACCAGGCCCAAAATTGATAGTAAGGCTTCATTAACTTGATTTTCCCGAGTAGGCCTCCGCTCATGGGACATTGTGTATGGCCTGAATTGACAGTAACCTATCTTGGCACACAGAGCCCCTATGAACCACGCTACATTATACTGCAGTTTGGAGGAGGTTGGTCCATGGATGATGGGACTTGATGTACCCCATGGATTATGGGATTTGTAGTACTTCAAAACCCATCATTCCCCACAGACCACTGTGGCCCAGAACCAAGACCGATAAAGACCAAACTTGGCACACAATGCCCCCATGACCCACACTCCATCCGACTGCAGTTTAGAGGAGGACGGACCATGCATGATGGGATTTCAAGTACATACAGGCAGTCCGCAAGTTACAAACAAGAGGGATCCAGAAAATATAAAGGCAGTCCCCAAGTTACAAACAAGAGGGGTCCTGAAAACATACAGGCAGTCCCCAAGTTACAAACAAGAGGGGTCCTGAAAACATACAGGCAGTCCCCAAGTTACAAACAAGAGGGGTCCTGAAAACATACAGGCAGTCCCCAAGTTACAAACAAGAGGGGTCCTGAAAACATACAGGCAGTCCCCAAGTTACAAACAAGAGGGTACCTGCAAACATACAGGCAGTCCCCAAGTTACAAACAAGAGGGGTCCTGAAAACATACAGGCAATCCCCAAGTTACAAACAAGAGGGGTCCTGAAAACATACAGGCAGTCCCCAAGTTACAAACAAGAGGGGTCCTGAAAACATACAGGCAGTCCCCAAGTTACAAACAAGAGGGGTCCAGAAAACATACAGGCAGTCCCCAAGTTACTGTGTTAAGAGTGTCGTTTTGTGTCATTTTGGTTGATGGTGTGCCCCAGGATTTTGTAAATGTAAAAATTGTGTCGCGGCTCAAAAAAGGTTGAAAATCACTGTGATAGCACTCGGTCCCACTAAAAACGGATTGAAGATCTTCTTTAAGGTTCAAAATGTATTTACGACAAGTGGCAAGCACGACACTTTCCCCAGAAGACTCTCTGCAGTTCTGTTCCAGCCTCACTGCCCTGCGTGGCTTCAAGCCCTCCCTGCTCTTCAAACGTCGACTGCCCTTCTCTCGAAATACGCAAACACTTTCCACTTGCCTTGGATGATGCTTTCCAATAATACAAAGACTACACCTGAACATCAAAACCAGAGATCCCCCCCACTTCCTGGCACCGGTGGTTTTAGATCTACTGTCCCTGTCTCCTTGATTTGGATCCATCCGCTTACCTTGGGGTTGGTCCGCTGCTGCAGCCGCCTCTCCTCCCGCTCTCTCTCCAGGCGCTCAAACTCCTCCCTGATTTCGGCAGGCGTCCTCCGCCTCTCCACCACCTGCGGCAAAATGAATCAAGATGGGATGGTGAAGGGCACGCATGACGGGACAAGCCTAGCCCGACCCAATATGGCCATCTCTGAAGAACAAGCAGTTGGAGGTCAGGTTGCTGAGCCCCTTTCCTAAAAGCACCAAAGGCCTTGGAGCCAAATGAAAGGAGCTCCAACTAAACAGTGGGCACTGCTTATGTTCAAAATAGCATTGCCCTGCCATCGTTGGGACTACTGTCCACCTGCCTTCGCCCTTCTCCAGCTCTGAGAGGGAAGGCCTACCTCACAACGTCAATATGTCAATGCTCTGGCAATGGTGGCCAAGCTCTCTTTGTTGCTCCTTCTTTCCTTCCTCGGTTTCCCTCGTACACCTTCTCCCTCTTCTTTCCTTCCCTTCATACTTTCCCTCTTCCTTCTTTCCTTTCTCCCCTTCCTTCCCTTTATCTCCTTCCCACCCATATCTTACTTCCCTATCTTTCTTTCCTTCCTTCATACCTTCCTTCCCTTCCTTCCTTACCTAACTTACTTCCTTCCCTTCCTTTCTCTTTCCCTTCCTTCCTTCCTTTCCCTCCTTCCTTCCCTAACTTCCTTTCTTCCCTTCCTTTCTCTTTATCTCCTTCCCACCCATAACTTACTTCCCTATCTTTCCTTATCTTTCTTTCCCTAACTTCCTTTCTCCCCTTCCTTCCCTTTATCTCCTTCCCACCCATATCTTACTTCCCTATCTTTCTTTCCTTCCTTCATACCTTCCTTCCCTTCCTTCCTTACCTAACTTACTCCTTCCCTTCCTTTCTCTTTCCCTCCTTCCTTCCTTTCCCTTCTTCCTTCCTTCCTACCTTCCCTAACTTCCTTTCTCCCCTTCCTTCCCTTTATCTCCTTCCCACCCATATCTTACTTCCCTATCTTTCTGTCCTTCCTTCCTTCCCTTCCTTCCTTACCTAACTTGCTTCCTTCCCTTCCTTTCTCTTTCCCTTCCTTCCTTCCTTTCCCTCCTTCCTTCCTTCCCTAACTTCCTTTCTTCCCTTCCTTTCTTTCCCC
>JARBWK010000017.1:21013375-21060844 GCA_030556195.1 Anolis apletophallus | reverse complement strand
ATATATATATATACACATGCATACATATATACATATATTAATACATAGATATTACTTATATTCCCCATGATAGAAGTCTATCTTATATATACACACACACACATACATACACACACACCCATTCAGTTTAGATACATGCTAGTTGAGCAAATACTGCTGCTCAATGTAACCTTTTAATGTTTTATTATTGCTGTTGCTATTGTTGTGGGGTTTTATTGTTTTACTGTTGTATGCACTACTGTATTCTGTTATTGCCCAAATCTGTGAGCCGCCCCGAGCCACCTGGGAGTGGCGGCTGAGAAGTCCAATAAATAAATAAATACATACATACATACATACATATATACAGTACATACATACATTCATACATATATAAATATTACTTATATTCCCCATGATAGATGTCTATCATACACACACACACACACACACACACACACACAATATACTAGCCATTCCCTGCTGTGGCCCAGTCTGTGTATATGTTTTGTGTATATGTGTGTGTATATATGTGTGTGTATATATTTGTGTATATGTGTATATATCTGGTTTTGGCATGCGTTGTAATGTATTTTTTTGGCCTTTTGTTGTGTTTTTGAGTGTCTTTATGAGTGATGGTCACTCGTTGGCCTGAGAGGTGTCTTGTGTCCAAATTTGGTGTCAATTCGTCCCGTGGTTGACCACGGTATCCTTCTGGGTCGCCTTGCAGAGATGGGGCTTGGGGGTCCTGCTCTGCAGTGGTTCCAATCCTTCCTGGAAGGTCATACCCAGAAGGTGTCATTGGGTGACACCTGTTCGACCCCGCAACCTTTGTCTTGTGGAGTCCCTCAGGGTTCAGTACTGTCCCCGATGTTATTTAACATCTACATGAAACTGCTGGGAGAGATCATTCGGAGTTTCGGAGTAAGGTGTCATCTGTACGCAGGTGACGTCCAGATCTGTCACTCCTTCCCACCTGTCACCAAGGAGGCTGTCCAGACCTTGAACCGGTGCTTGGCCGCTGTGTCGGACTGGATGAGGGCTAGCAAATTGAAACTTAATCCAGACAAGACAGAGGTCCTCCTGGTCAGTCGAAAGGCCAAACAGGGCATAGGGTTACAGCCTGTGTTGGATGGGGTCACCCTCCCCCTGAAGATGCAGGTGCGCAGCCTGGGAGTGATCCTGGACTCATCGCTGAGCCTGGAAGCCCAGGTCTCGGCGGTGGCCAGGGGAGCTTTTGCACAGTTAAGACTCGTGCGCCAGCTGCGCCCGTACCTTGGGAAGTCTGATCTGGCTACAGTCGTCCACGCTCTGGTCACATCCCGAATAGATTACTGCAACGCACTCTACGTGGGGCTGCCTTTGAAGACAGTTTGGAAATTACAACTAGTCCAACGGGATTACTAACGGGAGCTACATACAGGGAGCATACCACCCCCCTGTTGTGCCAGCTCCACTGGCTGCCTGTCCACTTCCGAGCTCAATTCAAAGTGCTGGTCTTGACCTTTAAAGCTCTATACGGTTCTGGCCCAGCTTACTTGTCCGAACGCATCTGCCGCTACCTCCCACCTCGTAATTTAAGATCATCCGGGGAGGCCCTGCTCTCGCTCCCGCCGACTTCTCAAACGCGGCTGGTGGGGACGAGGGAGACGGCCTTCTCGGTGGTGGCTCCCCGCCTGTGGAACGCGCTTCCTAGCGACATACGATCAATCCCATCCCTCCTGACATTCAGGAAAAAAGTCAAAGCCTGGCTATGGGACCAGGCGTTTGCACACTAGCACAAGGCAGCATTTTAGACTGGATTTTAATGGAAAGTGGATGAAGAGGGCTCAATGCTTTTTATGGACGGAACGCTGTGGTGTTTTTTGTTTGTTTGTTGTTGTTTTAAACTTAAATGAATGTGTATGATATGTTGATGTAATTGTATTTTAATGTATTTTAATGTGTAATGTTTGGGGGGGGGGTTATACTGTGTTTTACTGTGTTGGCATCGAATTGTGCCTTTTTGGGAGCCGCTCTGAGTCCCCCCTCGGGGGTTGAGAAGAGCGGGGGGGAAATGCCGGAAATAAGTAATTGGATCCAGGTCCATCATTTGTGGGGCTCGCAGTGGTCTGTGGGAGCCGAATCGGGTGAAGGTACTACAAATCCCATCAATGGCCCGTCATTCCTCAAACCACAGCAGGATATGAGGTGGGTCATAGGGGTCTGTGTGCCAAGTTTGGCCCAATTCCCTTTTTTGGTGGCGTTCAGCTCTTTGATTGCAGGTAAACTATAAATCCCAGTACCTGTGAGGTCGAACACCCCAGGGCCCCTGCGTTCAAGTTGATCTGACGTGTAGTAAGTTAAAATAAGACGCTTAAAACAATACAGTAAATAAATATGATAAGACATGGAAAAAAAACTGAGCATCTACATCATATTTCCTTCTCACCCCTACCATTTACCCCGACCAGCCCTACAGATGCGGTTCTCAGACGTCGTGTTTTCCTTAAGTACAGAGCTGTTGTATGTGTTATTTTTTGGTCTTGGCTACAAAAATATGTTGTTCTGATGTGAGATTCCCAATACGTTGTCCGTTTGATATATGGACCTTCCACTGTGAATGGGCTACTAAGCTGTATTGCTACATGATGTACCCTTTGATTGTTTCTATGCTGATGTGGTTATTATGGTCATGAGAGCCCTGAAGAAGCATCTGTCACATACGTGTGGCCTCTGGTGAAACGGGCTGGTGCCTCAGATTGCCTTAAGTGACTAATGTCAGGCTATACCCGTTGGCTCAGATCATGCTGTTTATCTACATCTGAAGGAATATGTAAATGAGATGACTTGGATACTACTCAAATGCTAAATACATCATTATTTTCTACGAAGAACGACTGTGTTTTGTTTAATTTGATGACAATTTGGGAAACACTATAGCCTACTGCATACAGAAGGTGCACCCCTTCATAACTAAATTCTGGGATATTGGATACATGCTGCTTGGACACCGCGATTTTTGGATCCTGACCCAGTGACGCATTGGCTCCGCAGCTGGCTGGCTTGGGACGACAGGAGCAGCATCCGGCCGTATTCTATTCATTTGCAGCCCCAACACAACATATATTGCATATCTATGCCGCCAGCAACCTCATACTTCTGATATTCATACGGCGAAACCTTTATTTTGAAGTTTGTTTACTTTGGGAATCCGCGACCAACTCCCGCGAGACCACGCCACCTTGGTCTCGCCTCCCGAGAAGTCGCTGGCCTGCCGCGATATCGCGAGACCCCCTGGGATTCGCCCAGGAGTCTGGCACACAGCACTCCACATCGCGAGAATCGGAGGACTCCTCCCCTGCTTCGCAAGGGCCCCTGGGAACTGTAGGCCTTGGGTGCGTCACTGCTGCACCACCAGGAAACGACGGGAAGCGGTTAGACCTACACGTCATTTCCGCTATTGCTAACTCTGTTGGGAGTTGTAGTTTCGCCCTTATTGTTTGCTTATATTGCGTGGGTTCCCCGCGGATGTACCTTATTCGACTGGCTGCACTTATATGTACTATTACCAATCTATGTTGACGCCTTGAAGACTTTTGAACATAAGAACATAAGAAGAGCCATGCTGAATCGGACCTCAGCCCATCTAGTCCAGCATTCTGTATCACACAGTGGCCCACCAGTTGTACACGGGGATCTCGAGCAGAAGGGAGGGCAAAACCCTGATCTGCTCCCGACCCCCCACAACCAGTACCCAGGGAAATCCTGCCTACCTCAACCAACTCCGAGGTGGCACTTGGATGTCCTTTTCAGTAACTACTGATTCCCTTGGTATCCATGAATCCGTCTAATCCTGCCTTTTGGGTTCACTATATGTGTTTATTTTTCCCGTGCTGCATATAGAGCATTCATTCATAGATACAGCGGTCACTAGGTCACAGCACCCTCGTGTGTTCTATTATATAACTGCATTTAGCAATATCATTGTATCATACAATTGCACCTAGCAATAGTGTTTCCTTTGTGCATTTCCTGCCATACCTTGTGTTTTTCTTGTGCTTTCTCTTAGGAGATACTTGTTTTCCCTTTTTTGAATTTCCCGCCTCTTATTTATTTATTTATTTATTTATTTATTTATTTATTTGATTTAGTAGACCGCTCTCTCCGGAGCCCAGAGCGGTTTACAACAATTAAAACCAGATAAAAACAGGTAAAACACATAAAACAGCATTCTAAACCACTGAACTCCGCTCCCAACAATAAAAAACCCAGCAGCTCGGCGACAATGCAGGCGGCAAGACGTGGCAGGATGGCAGATTGCAGCGGCGTCAGTCAGGACCGAACGCCTGTCTGAACAGCCAAGTCTTTACAGACTTGCGAAATGCCATCAAGCCCGATAGGGCTCGCGTCTCCTCGGGTAGCGTGTTCCAGAGGCTCGGCGCAGCCACTGTGAACGCCCTCTGCCGCGTACTCGACAATCTGTAGGTCTTAATACCAGGCACCTCTAGTAGATTGAGTCCCTCTGAACGCAGTGATCTTCTGGGCACATATGGGGTAAGCCACTCCTTCAGGTACACTGGCCCCAAACCATATAAGGCCTTGAAAGTTAGAACTAACACCTTGAAGACGACCCGGAATTCAATAGGAAGCCAGTGCAGTTCGCGCAGAAGTGGGGTCACATGGGCAGATCTTGGGGCTCCTGAGAGCAGGCGCGCTGCTGCGTTCTGCACCAGCTTAAGTTTCCAGATCACCGACAGGGGAAGGCCAATGTACAGCGCATTACAGTAGTCGAGCCTCGAGATGACCGTGGCTTTGATCGCAGCGGGAGAGGTAAGGAGCCAGACGTTTTGCCCGTCGCAGGTGGTAAAACGCTGTCTTGCAGGCGCAGGCAATCTGCGTCTCCATAGACAGCTGGGAGTCCAGCCGGACCCCTAAGCTCTTTACTGACGGTTGCGGGCGAAGTGCCACGCCGTCAAACGTCGGCAGCTGGATCTCTCTACCCCGGGCGTCCAGCCACAAGATCTCCGTCTTCGCTGGGTTCACCTTCAACTTACTGGCTCGCAGCCATCCAGTTACGGCTTCTAGGCAGAGATGGAAATTATCGGGTACAGATTCCACCCCGGGGTCCATCCTCAGAATGAGCTGGGTGTCATCAGCGTACTGGTGGCACTCCAGCCCAAAACTCCGCACCAATTGGCCGACTGGTCGCATGTAGATGTTAAATAACAGCAGGGAGAGAATGGCCCCCTGAGGGACTCCGCAATGTAAGGGGGAGCCCTCGGAGACCACCCCTCCCCACTTCACTCGCTGCAGGCGGTTTTGGAGGAAGGAGGACAGCCAATTGAGGGCTGTCCCCCTCACCCACGCCACCGCCAGGCGGTGTGTCAAAAGTTGGTAATCGACAGTATCAAACACTGCCGTGAGGTCCAATAACACGAGCAGCGCCGATCTGCCTCGGTCCAAATGTCAACGGAGTAGGTCTGTGATGGAGACCAGGATGGTCTCTGTCCCATGCCCCGAACGGAAGCCGGACTGGAAGGGGTCAAGCCAGGTTGCATCATCCAAGAATGCCTGCAGCTGGTCCATTGCTGCCCTCTCAATTACCTTGCCCAGGTACGGTAAATTGGACACTGGGCGGTAATTGGAGGGGGCCGCAGGGTCTAACCCGGGCTTCTTCAGCAAAGGACTAACCACCACCTCTTTTAACTCCTCTGGAAAAGCTCCTTGCTCAAGGGAGCAGTTGACTATATTCAACAGAGGGCCTCGTAACCCCTCCGCCAAGCTCGAATCAGCGCGGAGGGGCACGGGTCGAGGGAGCAGGTGGTAGGTCGAAGGGCTGCGACAATCTTGTCAACATCCTCTGCATCCAGTAGCCGAAACCGGTCGAAGGTGGATCCGGCGGAGGGCCACGGAGTCTCAAGTTCCTGTACTGTATCAACCGTGGCAGGGAGGTCCCGGCGGAGGGTCGTAATCTTGTCTGCAAAGTGATTCTGGAAAGCCTCGGCGGAGAGGGCCCGATCGTCATTATTTGGGATGGTAGGGACCATCGTCAGTTGCCGAATTATCCTGAACAATTGAGCCGGGCGTGAATCTGCAGACGCTATCAAGGAGGCATAGTGGGAATTTTTCGCCTCCTTGATAGCATGCTCATAAGCCTCCATAAAGAGCCTATAAGCTGATTCCGAAGGTCCGTCACAGAGCTTCCTCCACATGCGCTCTAGCCGTCTCTTCTCCCGCTTCATGGATCTAAGAGCCTCCGTATACCACGGAGAACAACATTTGCGGGGTTTGAGAGGGCATTTAGGGGCGATCTCGTCGAGAGCAGCAGACAACTTACAGTTCCAGGTGGTAACAAGCTCATCGAGCGAGTTACTGACAGGCTCCAAATCCCTCAAGGCATTCAGGAACCTAGTTGGTTCCATAAGTCCCTTCGGGCGAACCCAAATTGGTTCGGCACCCTTGCCGGGAGGGCATGGCTGCTCGACCCGGACTCTTAGAGCACAGTGATCCGACCATGGCACCTCTATTATGGAGGTGTCGGACACTTGGACACCTGGAGAGAAGATCAAATCGAGAATGTGACCGGCCCGATGTGTGGGGCCCGACTTAGAAAGGGAGAGGCCCAGTGCCACCATGGTCGACACTAGGTCCCCTGCTGCAGATGGGGAGGAGGCTGTGTCGGCGTGGACATTGAAGTCCCCCAGCACCACAAGTCTAGGGAACCTCAATGCCCACTCCGCCACAGTCTCAAGCAACAGGGATAGGCTCCTCGCTGGTGCGCTAGGTGCACGGTACACCAGTAAGAAGGCTCTGCTGAGAATGGACGGCAGGCCATACCCGATTGTTTCCATCAATGCCTGGAAGCCGTGACTGGCTGGCTGCGCGCCAGCCGGCTGAAGGTGAATCCGTCGAAGACGGAGATCTTGTGGCCCGGTCGACCTGGGCTGGATGAGTGCCGGTTGCCTACCCTGGATGGCGAGCGACTAAGCCCGTCATCCATTGTTAAGAGCCTAGGTGTTCAGCTCGACCCCCTGCTGACCATGGAGGCTCAGGTCTCCTCGGTCAGCAGGGTGGCGTTCTTCCACCTACGACAGGCTAGGCGACTGGCCCCCTACCTGTCCAGGGACGACCTGGCCACGGTGATCCAAGCAACGGTCATCTCGAGGCTGGACTACTGTAACGCCCTCTACGTTGGCCTTCCCTTGGCGACGATCCGGAAACTCAAGCTAGTGCAGAATGCCGCTGCTCGCTTGCTGGCGGGAACGCCAGTAAGGGAGCACATTACTCCCATCCTTCGGCAACTGCACTGGCTCCCCATTGAGTACCGGATCGCTTTCAAGGTGTTGGTGTTGACCTTTAAGGCCTTGCACGGCCTAGGGCCTGCGTATCTGAGGGACCGCCTTGCCCCGTATATTCCACCGAGACCACTCCGTTCAGAAGAACAAAATCTGCTTCTGATACCATCAATCCGCTCCTGCCATCTGTCGTCAACTAGGCAAAGAGCCTTTTCGGTGGTAGCCCCGGTGCTCTGGAACTCCCTCCCAGAGGAAACTCGAACCATCTCAGCACTGATTCCCTTCCGGAGGGCTTGTAAAACTGCCCTATTTAGATCAGCCTTTGACTAGGCCCCTCGGCCGGCTGTCCCTGACATAATTACCTTGCCTACTGGGGTCCCGGACCTAAGGCACTTTCTGTATTTCCTCTATATGGTGTTGTGACATGTAATTTTAAATGTTTTAATGTTTTATTGTAGGGCCGCATGGCTGTTCCATGCTGCCCGTTTTATATGTTGTAACCCGCCCCGAGCCTGCAGGGAGGGGCGGAATATAAAACCAAATAATAAATAAATAAAATAAATAAATATGCTCTCCGGGGCTCCCCACATCAGGCCGACACTTTCAATCCCGTCCGTCTCCAGAGCAGTGACCGCTCTAAGATGTAACAAGTCACGGGCGAGGATCGCCACCCCCACCCCCGCCTCCCGTTCCTGTTCTGGTGAGTAAGCGCGTAGCTGGAAGGTGTCCATTCTTGGAGACAGGTGTTGTCGCTGTCTTGCAGCCAGGTCTCAGTGATGCAGCAGATATCGGCTCGGTGATCTTCAATGAACTCTCTGATAGTTGCAGTTTTATTCCTGACTGAGCGCGCATTTACTAACACCAGGGAGGTAGGGGAGGAAGTTGGAGGCCTGTCATCAGTGTACTTCGGGATAGGACGCAGGTCAGAGATACCCTCAATTTCAGTGTTAAGTCTGTGTACACATTAATCCAAGTTTTATATATGTATTTACGAGGGCGATGGGTCAATAAGTCCGTGACTTTTTGAATTTCCGCCTCTTCTCCTCCCTGCAGGCTCGGGGCTGATAACAACAATGTAAACAGGCAGCATGTTTCAGTCATGCAGCCCTACAATACAAACATAAAAACATATAAAAAGCACATTACATCGACGAGGTATAAGATGACATACACGCACATTTCCTGGGTCAATGTGGTTAGTTAAAGGCTAGACCAAAGAGGGCGGTCTTACACGCCCTTCGGAAAGGGGCAAGCTCCGAGATGGCGCGGGTGCTGTCTGGGAGACTGAAAGGGCGACACTGCTCCTGTCAAGAGGCACCTGTCAGTCGACTCCTGTCAAAATTTGAACAAGCTGCGTCATTTAGTTTGTGTTTGACAGCCATTGATAGCAGACTACTGCGTGATTGGAGGAGAAAATGGAAAAAGTGAATTTCGTGTGCTCATTAAGCATGATTTTCTGCGGAAATAAACCCATCCCTCAAACCAAGGCTAAGCTTGATAAATACGATGGGGACTCTGCACCATCAATTCCAATGGTAAAAAAGTGTGGTTTTTTTTTACTGCACCATCCATTTCTTTTCTTTTTCTTTTTATCTTTATTAAGAAGATATAAAAACAGAAAGTACATATTATATAGGACAGTTGGCATTCCGCCCTATATGTAAGTAATAGTAATAGTAAAAGAAAGGAATAGAGGGGGGGATGGGGGAGGTGTGGGGGAGGGGAGCAGGGGTAGTAATAGGGGTAGAGAAGAAACCGAAAAGAGTAAAAGACGTCTTCACATCTCATATCAAACAAGATCTATGCTTGTTCACCATTTCACAACATTTCCTCTGGTTACTTTATATTTTTATGCCTTTCAGTAAGATATCCTTTTTGTTTTTCATAAATTTTACAAAAGGTGTCCAAGTTTGTTCAAAAATTTTTGAGGAATTTTCCTGTAGTAGACCAGTGTTTCCCAACCAGTGTGCCGTGAACGATCATCAGGTGTGCCGTGGGAAATTGGAACCTCCAATAACCTTTCCTCCCCCTCCTGCACAGAAGTGCTCTCTGGGTGTAAGTGAACTACAACTTCCAAACTCAAGGTCAATTCCCAAGCAAACCCTTTCAGTACTTTCTGTAGTAATAAGAGTTCAATATGCCAAGTTTGGTTCAATTCCATTCTTGCAAGAGTTCATGATGCTCTTTGATTGTGTGTTAACTATAAATCCCAGAAACTGTAACTCCCAAATGTCAAGGTCTATTTTCCCCAAACTCCATCTGCGTTCACATTTGGGCTATATTGAGAATTCATGCCAAGTTTGTTCCTGATCCAACATTGTTTGAGTCCACAGTGCTCTCTGGATATAGGTGAACTACAACTCCAAAACCCAAGGTCAATGCCCACCGAACTCTTATAGTCTTTTCTCTTGGTTATAGGAGTTCTGTGTGGGAAGTTTGTGTCTTTCTGCCATTCCTGCCAGGATATCTATGTTGTGTTCATCGAAACAGGCCCAGGTTTCACACTGAGTGTATAAATACATTTAAAAACATATTAACTGGGCTTCCGGTTGGGCAAAGATGGCGGCAGGTCAGGCCCTCTGAAGCTCCTCAGAGGGTCAACCGTTCTCCCGGCCAGTGGGCGATTTTCGCCCCCCTCCTTAGGCAAGCTCAGGCCCAGAAGGAGACGCGAAGCCGAAGCGATCGTGCCGCTGACCCCAGAGTCGCCCCCTCCTCAAGAGGGGAAGGCGAGAGGGTCCGGCATCCGGTCGCACCGGCGAGCGGACTGGGGAACGGGAAGCGGGCAACAGCCCGCAACTACTGCCTGCCCAGCCCACCTAAAGAACACCAAGAAAAGGAAAGAAAACTCTACTAACAGCTGTGAGTAGAAGAACACTGGGGGAGAAGGGAAGGACCAACATCCCTAGGAAGCCCAAACCCCTTAGAATCAACCCCCGCCCCCACAAGAAGTAAGGGAGCTAATTCTCCATTAGAGGCAATAAAGGGGTGGCGAAGCACCTCCCGGGAGACAGCCCGAGCTCCAGCCGAGCAGTTTCACCTCAAAAGGCCCTAAGCCATAGACAGCCGAAGAAGGGCTCCCCAAGATGGCGGAGTGAAAAACAACAAGAAAGGCGGCCGTCACTATACCGGGTTTAGGCGGGAACGCCATCTTGGAAGACGAAGGAGAAGAGAAGAGCGCGAACCCGGGTGGAAGTGAGGGGCGAAGAAACAGGAAGTCAAGAGAACAAAGCAGCCGGAGCCCAAAAGGTGGCGAGCCACAGAGGGGAGGAGGGACCCACGAGAGCCGGAAGTGCGGCGGAGCTCTTTGGGGGACGGAACGAGAGACCGGAAGGAGGAAGTCAAGGACGCGGGAGAGCGGCAAACTTCAAATTGGGAGCCTAGCCCCCCGACAGAGAAGCCAAAGGAAGAGGAGAAGGTTAGCAGAAAGGGAAGAAGGCAAGGAGAGCGGCCAAAACAGGGGGAGAGCCTACAAGGGAACCAGCGGTAAAGAAGAGCAGGGCGGGAAGGGGACAAGGTGATCCCCAAAAACAGCTAAATACACCTCGATCCGGGGCCCCAGGTAAAGAGGTCCTTCTACCAGGCAGGGCTGCAAGCCTAACCAGGCAGGGAAGATTGGCATTCAACTCCCAACTGGCCCAATCGGCTAGGGAGTGAGACTAGCCATACCAACCAGGGGCACAAGATCTCTCAGGCATTAGATACCTGCATCCAAGCCAAGCGAAAGTAGGGGACGCGCTGCCCCAGGATAATAAAACACTCAAGGCCACTTCAAGGCCACAAACCACTAAGTCCAGGGCAGGATCCATATTGTGTGGAGGTAGTAAGGGGCCAAAAATGACTACCCCTAAATTCTTCAAGGATACCAAGAGCTCGCAAAAGAGGCAATCTATGGTTGAAGAAACAACGCTGAAAGGCATCTTAAAAGAATTACAGAAGCTGTCAGAACAGCAAGAACAGACGCAGAGAAAGGTGGATGCGGTGGCAGCGAGGCAAGAAGCGCAGCTTAAATCAGTTCAGGACCAACTCCAAAGTCTGAAGGCAGATCTCTCAACGGAGATGTCAAGCTTCCACGAAGAGATTAAAGAAATAAAGCAAGACAAAGAGAAGCTAGTGGCGTCTCAGGGAAAGATGCAGACCAGAATTGAAAGGCTGGAACTAAAAAATGCGAGGCTAGAGCAGATACAGGATAGGCTCGAGCAAAATGAACTGGACTTTTGTCTGCGCTTCAGAAACTTGCTGGAAGAGCCCAAGGAAGATCTAAGGAAAATAATTAGCAACCTGACATCCACGATTCTTCAGAAGGCTGACGGCAACCTGGACCAGGAGATCAATAAGGTCTACCGGGTCTCCACCTCGTACGCGAGGAAAAACAACGTGGCCCGAGATATAGTGGTTCAGTTTGATAGGCGGAGGCTGAGAGATGAGATTCTCAAGAAGAAAAATGATATTGAGGTGTCCTACAAAGGGAAAAGGGTGATCATCCTAAAGGAGTTCACCGCGGCTGCCATAAACAAAAGAAGAAAATATCTCTTCCTGACGGAGGAGCTAAAGAGTAGGCAAATAAAGTTCAGATGGGAAAGAACGGAGGGCATAATGGTCACATACAAGGATCAAAGACATTGGCTGACATCAGAGGATAAGGCAAAATCTTTCTACTCAACATTAAAAAAAAGACCACGAACAAAGAGGATCCTCCCCAGTGGACCAACAAGCAAACCTCAAGAAGAGACGCTTCTACTCTCCCGACCAGGAGGCTAAACAGGCTAACCGAGGACCCCAAGGCAAAGGACGAGACCTAGACACACTCCCGATGGATAATGGTACAGACGAACTGGCCTCCCCAGAAGTTACCCAAAATGTGTGAGCTCCAAATGCAAATCTCGTGCTATTCAAACAATGTCAACGGTTTGAATGCGGCGTCCAAACGGAAAAAAGTTTACAACTCATTGAGAAAAAAAAGATATGACATAGTGGCACTGCAGGAGGTACACATTAAACAGGCCCATGCCATACACCTAGAAAACAAACTCATTGGTAACTCATTTCACTCGCTAGCAGAGGGGAAAAAATGTGGGGTGGCAATATTTGTCAATCAAAGGTTCCCGGCAGATCTGGTGTTCAAGGATCAAGAGGGTAGAATAGTGGGGGTGAAAATTCAAATTGGCCTGCAAAAGATCTTGGTTTGCAACATCTACGCTCCCAATGGCCCAAAGTCCAAATTTGTGCGAACCCTTCAGAACTTTATTGAAGACCAAGAGTACGACAACCTGCTGATGCTAGGTGACTACAATGGAGTGATGGACTCTCGACTAGATAAAACCCACAAAAACAAAAGGAGGAAGGGAGCAGGAACGGATCCAACCAGTACTCTCCCAAACGCTTTCCTACGCCTCAAAGAGAACCTAGACTTGCAGGATGCCTGGCGCTTGCACAATCAGGAGGAGAGAGATTACACCTTTTATTCGCACAGGCATCAAAGCTGGTCAAGGATAGATATGGTGTGGTCCTCCAACTCATTGACAACAAAAATTACACAGATTAGAATATTACCAAGGGATCATTCCGACCACTGCCCAATTGAGGTGAAGATCAACCATAAACAATCGACAAGAAGATGGCGCCTAAATGATAATTTACTGAAAAAGGAAGAAGACATTCTGAAGTTCAAGTCACTAGCTAAAGACTACTTTAAAAACAATGATAACTTGGAAACGAGCCCGGAAATGATTTGGGACGCTTGTAAGGCGGTGTTGAGAGGCCACTTTATTCAGCACGGTGCAGCCAGGAATAAACTACGCCAGAAAAGGATGCTTGAGATCCAAGACAACATAGGACAAACAGAGAAAGCCCTGAAAGAACAACCAAGGAACCGGGACCTAGTCAACGCCCTGGCCAGACTGAGAAAGCAGAAGCATCATTTAGAGCTGGAGCAAATCTCTAAGGATCTAAAGTTTGTAAGGCAGAGATGCTTTCAAAATGCTAACAAGCCGGGCAGATGGCTCGCAAGGAGGATAACAAAGAAAAAACAGGCAGGATTCATAACCAAGATTCAATCCGGGGGCGCAATGACCTCGTCGGCAGACAAGATCAAAGAAGAATTTCATAGGTTTTTTACCAAGCTTTACGCGAAAGAGGGGATCAAAGAAGATGATATTAGGCAATATCTTGGAGAACAACACCTAGGCAAAATCCCAGACCACTTCAAAACGGTCCTTAACAGCGAGGTCACCGAGGAAGAAATAGAAAGAGCAATCAGGGGCCTGGAAATGAACAAAGCCCCAGGGCCAGATGGCCTGACAGCAAGATTCTACAAGGTCTTAAGGAATGAACTAATTTCATTCTTGAAGAGAATCTATAACAGGGTGCTGTCGGAGGGAGTGACTCCAAATTCCTGGAAAGAGGCTAATGTAATTCTGATACACAAGGAAGATTCGGATGAATCGAATGTAGCGAATTACAGGCCCATCTCGCTGCTAAACAACGATTACAAGATCTTAGCCAATATCCTGGCCGAAAGACTGAAAAGCTGGCTAAATGTCTGGATAGACCCAGACCAGAACGGTTTCCTTCCAAATAGACAAGCCAAGGAGAATGTGAGAATGGTCATTGACCTAATAGAATATTACCGACTACATCCACACAAGAAAGTGGCCTTTCTGGCCTTAGATGCAGAAAAGGCTTTTGATAACTTAAACTGGAGCTTCTTTCAACTGTTGATAAAGGAAATGGACATGGGGCTTCAATTCCAAAATGCCATCGGAGCGATCTATAATGACCAAAATGCACGAATTTGGATAAATGGCCAACATACCGAAAAAATCCAAATACAGAAAGGAACGAGACAAGGGTTCCCCTCTCGCCCTTGATTTTCATAATGTCGCTAGAAATCCTGCTGAGGAAACTCAGGGCGAATAGTCATCTCAAGAGCCCGAGAATAGGAAAATTCTCCTTTAAGGTCAAAGCTTTTGCGGACGACCTGATATGCTTTATCGAAGAGCCGACAGAGAACATCCAGGCATGGATTACAGAGATAGAGGAATTTGGCAAATTGGCGGGTCTGCGGATCAACAAAAGAAAAACAAAGATACTTACGAAAAATCTGCCCCATACCCTCCAAGAGGAATTGGAAAAACAGACAGGTATTCAGGTCACCCAAACAATTAAATACCTCGGCATTCTTATCTCAGCCCAGAACTCGCAACTAATAAAAAATAACTACGAAAGGTTGTGGAAAAAGTGCAGAAGGAGTTAGAAAGTTGGAGAAATGCAAAGCTCTCCTTCGTGGGAAGGCTGGCAGCCATAAAAATGAATGTTTTGCCAAGAATGTTATACCTGTTCCAGAACATCCCGATCATCAGGTCTAATAAGATCTTTGTAAACTGGAAAAAGGATATTCTGAGTTTCCTTTGGGAAAAGAAGAAGGCAAGAATCAAATACACCATCCTAACTGATCGGAAGGAGAGAGGGGGTCTGGGTCTTCCAGACCTGAAACTATACTATGAAGCCTGTGGATTGGTGGCCTTGAAGGACTGGATCGACCTAAAGAAAGAAGATCTGCTAGCGCTGGAGGGGTTTGACTTAAAAGAAGGGTGGCACAGACATCTGTGGTACGCAAAGACAAAATCAGAGAAAAATTTCAAAAATCACCCAGTGAGAGCGGCACTCCTGGAAATATGGGATAAATATAAAAGTAGGTTCTACCTTAAAACACCCCTATGGGTATCACCCATGGAAGCACACCAAAGAAGCCTGTCGGACCGGAGTAAGTGGCCCACCTATGAAGATCTGACCATCAAGAGAGAGGGGATAAGACGACTGAAAACAAGGGATCAGATACAAGCACAATACAAGGATCTAACCTGGCTGCATTTTCTTCAGATCAGTGATTGCTTCAAAAAAGACAATCAGGTGGGCTTTGATGAAAAGGAAGGTTTCTGGAAAGCCCTATTGAAAAGCAAAAAGAAGCCAATAACAAAAGCCTACCTGAAGTTACTAGAATGGGCCACAGAGACTGACCTGGTGAAGAGTTGTATGATTAAGTGGGCCCAGAATATCGGCAGGCCAATCATGCTATGCGAATGGGAAAAGGTCTGGAGGGAAAAATTAAAGTTCACCTATGCAATGGACATGAAAGAAAACTGGCACAAAATGTTCTTTCGATGGTACATGGCCCCACAAAAACTAGGACTAATGTACAAGGGTACCCAGAACAACTGTTGGAAATGTGGCACCCAAACGGGTACCTTTTTTCACATGTGGTGGTCATGCCAAGAGGCAACAGCGTATTGGAAAGCCATACAACATAGGGTTCAGAAAATCCTCCAGACACCCATTGAACTGAGACCGGAGTCCTTCTTGCTAGGACTATCCAGCGAAACCGAATTCCCCGATGAGGGCAAGGAAAAACTATTTGTGTACCTGACTACAGCGGCAAGGATGGTGTTCGCAAGAAACTGGAAAAACGCAGCGACGCCGAGCATGGAAGAGTGGGAGAATAAGGTCTGGGACATCATGGACATGGACAAACTTACCTTCTACTTGAATGAGGCAGAGGGTGTATTGGTCAAAAGAACGAACTGGTCCTTATTCACGACCTACATGGAAGCCCGAAGAAACCCTCAACTGCTGAATAAGTCTCTGATTGATCAGAGCAAGACAGACTGACCCACGTTCAGCTAGTGATTTTGAACTCTAAGGAGGATCCCCCACTTAGGTAATATAGAGTTTTCAAGCGAGAAGACAAGAAGACGGAAGATACCGGAAGTTCGCTTCCCCCTTACTCCTTCCCTCCCTCTCCTACCCCTCCTCCTACCCACCCCTCCAACCCTATCTAGAACACAGTTCCACCTCTCTTCCCTCCCGGCCCCCCTACCTCCCCACCTCCACTCTGTCTATCCCCACCTATTCTCCTGAGGTCCCTCCTTCCTTACCTTTCCTACTATCCTATACCCTAAAATGTTCCACCACTTTTACTGTTATTCGAAAACCCTCAATAAATTCCTTTAATAATAAAAAAAGAAAGTTTGTATGATTTGCAATGCTGGGACGGTATTTCTCGTGGAATATGGAATAGATGGAATCCTGCACTCTGTGAAAACAAAGTTCATGAACTCTCGTCTCCTCCGTGCCCAGATTAATCAGACGAGGCAGCATGGTTCCACGGAAAATAAGCGCCTGGCTTATCTGATATGCCCAAAGACCATCCAAATTGAGGACCTTGTGCGCCACGTCATAATCTCCACCTTCAACCATCACAGAGATATTGAGTGGCTACAGCTGAATGATGTTGGAACTAAATTGCTCTTTCAAGACAAAAACGAGCTTGACCTTTACGAACTTGAGAGTGGCAGGATGATCAGCCTCCCCAGCGACTGCACTTTCTTTGAGTGGGTTCCTGGGTGTGATGCTATCGTTCTCCAGAAGGGGGAGTATATGCACGTCTGCTACAACACGGAAGATTCCGAGACAACCACCAAGGAAAAAATTAAGGGCAAAATTGTGAGACTCAGGACAAGCGGCAGCAAAACAGAGGTGATTTTGAAAGAGGGCACAAACAAGCAGTCCCTTTCTCTGGATAATGAGCTCATTGAGTTTTGGACAGCCATTGCTAACCGTGACTGCCTAAGGGCTATCACATCTTTGGAAAAAAAGAAAAAATCAGCTGAGGCTAAGGCTATGTGGAGAACACTCAGCCATCTCTCCTTGGAAGTCAAAGACCTTAAAATAGCACAGAGTGCTATTTCTACCTTGGAGATAGAATATAAGGCTTCAGAAACGAGAAACTTATGGAAGACGCTCAGCTGGCTTGCCCTAGAGGCAAAAGAGCTGCGCATAGCAGAAAGATGTTTTTCAGCTCTCGAGAAAGTATACAAAATGATGGTCATTCAGGACACCATCAAGATGGCAGAGGAGTCGGCCAAGAGGCATGGTGGTGATGGAATGAATGATTTTAGAGTTCAGATCAACTCCGGGCCTCGGAGTTGGCGGAGGCGCAGGCACGCCGGCAGCCCGGTGGGGGCGGGCCTCGGAGCTGTCGGCGGCGCAGGCACGCTGGCAGCCCGGTTGGGACGGGTCTCTAAGGATCTAAAGTTTGTAAGGCAGAGATGCTTTCAAAATGCTAACAAGCCGGGCAGATGGCTCGCAAGGAGGATAACAAAGAAAAAACAGGCAGGATTCATAACCAAGATTCAATCCGGGGGCGCAATGACCTCGTCGGCAGACAAGATCAAAGAAGAATTTCATAGGTTTTTTACCAAGCTTCACGCGAAAGAGGGGATCAAAGAAGATGATATTAGGCAATATCTTGGAGAACAACACCTAGGCAAAATCCCAGACCACTTCAAAACGGTCCTTAACAGCGAGGTCACCGAGGAAGAAATAGAAAGAGCAATCAGGGGCCTGGAAATGAAGAAAGCCCCAGGGCCAGATGGCCTGACAGCAAGATTCTACAAGGTCTTAAGGAATGAACTAATTTCATTCTGAAGAGAATCTATAACAGGGTGCTGTCGGAGGGAGTGACTCCAAATTCCTGGAAAGAGGCTAATGTAATTCTGATACACAAGGAAGATTGGGATGAATCGAATGTAGCGAATTACAGGCCCATCTCGCTGCTAAACAACGATTACAAGATCTTAGCCAATATCCTGGCCGAAAGACTGAAAAGCTGGCTAAATGTCTGGATAGACCCAGACCAGAACGGTTTCCTTCCAAATAGACAAGCCAAGGAGAATGTGAGAATGGTCATTGACCTAATAGAATATTACCGACTACATCCACACAAGAAAGTGGCCTTTCTGGCCTTAGATGCAGAAAAGGCTTTTGATAACTTAAACTGGAGCTTCTTTCAACTATTGATAAAGGAAATGGACATGGGGCTTCAATTCCAAAATGCCATCGGAGCGATCTATAATGACCAAAATGCACGAATTTGGATAAATGGCCAACATACCGAAAAAATCCAAATACAGAAAGGAACGAGACAAGGGTGCCCCCTCTCGCCCTTGATTTTCATAATGTCGCTAGAAATCCTGCTGAGGAAACTCAGGGCGAATAGTCATCTCAAGAGCCCGAGAATAGGAAAATTCTCCTTTAAGGTCAAAGCTTTTGCGGACGACCTGATATGCTTTATCGAAGAGCCGACAGAGAACATCCAGGCATGGATTACAGAGATAGAGGAATTTGGCAAATTGGCGGGTCTGCGGATCAACAAAAGAAAAACAAAGATACTTACGAAAAATCTGCCCCATACCCCCCAAGAGGAATTGGAAAAACAGACAGGTATTCAGGTCACCCAAACAATTAAATACCTCGGCATTCTTATCTCAGCCCAGAACTCGCAACTAATAAAAAATAACTACGAAAGGTTGTGGAAAAAAGTGCAGAAGGAGTTAGAAAGTTGGAGAAATGCAAAGCTCTCCTTCGTGGGAAGGCTGGCAGCCATAAAAATGAATGTTTTGCCAAGAATGTTATACCTGTTCCAGAACATCCCGATCATCAGGTCTAATAAGATCTTTGTAAACTGGAAAAAGGATATTCTGAGTTTCCTTTGGGAAAAGAAGAAGGCAAGAATCAAATACACCATCCTAACTGATCGGAAGGAGAGAGGGGGTCTGGGTCTTCCAGACCTGAAACTATACTATGAAGCCTGTGGATTGGTGGCCTTGAAGGACTGGATCGACCTAAAGAAAGAAGATCTGCTAGCGCTGGAGGGGTTTGACTTAAAAGAAGGGTGGCACAGACATCTGTGGTACGCAAAGACAAAATCAGAGAAAAATTTCAAAAATCACCCAGTGAGAGCGGCACTCCTGGAAATATGGGATAAATATAAAAGTAGGTTCTACCTTAAAACACCCCTATGGGTATCACCCATGGAAGCACACCAAAGAAGCCTGTCGGACCGGAGTAAGTGGCCCACCTATGAAGATCTGACCATCAAGAGAGAGGGGATAAGACGACTGAAAACAAGGGATCAGATACAAGCACAATACAAGGATCTAACCTGGCTGCATTTTCTTCAGATCAGTGATTGCTTCAAAAAAGACAATCAGGTGGGCTTTGATGAAAAGGAAGGTTTCTGGAAAGCCCTATTGAAAAGCAAAAAGAAGCAAATAACAAAAGCCTACCTGAAGTTACTAGAATGGGCCACAGAGACTGACCTGGTGAAGAGTTGTATGATTAAGTGGGCCCAGAATATCGGCAGGCCAATCATGCTATGCGAATGGGAAAAGGTCTGGAGGGAAAAATTAAAGTTCACCTATGCAATGGACATGAAAGAAAACTGGCACAAAATGTTCTTTCGATGGTACATGACCCCACAAAAACTAGGACTAATGTACAAGGGTACCCAGAACAACTGTTGGAAATGTGGCACCCAAACGGGTACCTTTTTTCACATGTGGTGGCCATGCCAAGAGGCAACAGCGTATTGGAAAGCCATACAACATAGGGTTCAGAAAATCCTCCAGACACCCATTGAACTGAGACCGGAGTCCTTCTTGCTAGGACTATCCAGCGAAACCGAATTCCCCGATGAGGGCAAGGAAAAACTATTTGTGTACCTGACTACAGCGGCAAGGATGGTGTTCGCAAGAAACTGGAAAAACGCAGCGACGCCGAGCATGGAAGAGTGGGAGAATAAGGTCTGGGACATCATGGACATGGACAAACTTACCTTCTACTTGAATGAGGCAGAGGGTGTATTGGTCAAAAGAACGAACTGGTCCTTATTCACGACCTACATGGAAGCCCGAAGAAACCCTCAACTGCTGAATAAGTCTCTGATTGATCAGAGCAAGACAGACTGACCCACGTTCAGCTAGTGATTTTGAACTCTAAGGAGGATCCCCCACTTAGGTAATATAGAGTTTTCAAGCGAGAAGACAAGAAGACGGAAGATACCGGAAGTTCCCTTCCCCCCTTACTCCTTCCCTCCCTCTCCTACCCCTCCTCCTACCCACCCCTCCAACCCTATCTAGAACACAGTTCCACCTCTCTTCCCTCCCGGCCCCCCCTACCTCCCCACCTCCACTCTGTCTATCCCCACCTATTCTCCTGAGGTCCCTCCTTCCTTACCTTTCCTACTATCCTATACCCTAAAATGTTCCACCACTTTTACTGTTATTCGAAAACCCTCAATAAATTCCTTTAATAATAAAAAAAGAAAGTTTGTATGATTTGCAATGCTGGGACGGTATTTCTCGTGGAATATGGAATAGATGGAATCCTGCACTCTGTGAAAACAAAGTTCATGAACTCTCGTCTCCTCCGTGCCCAGATTAATCAGACGAGGCAGCATGGTTCCACGGAAAATAAGCGCCTGGCTTATCTGATATGCCCAAAGACCATCCAAATTGAGGACCTTGTGCGCCACGTCATAATCTCCACCTTCAACCATCACAGAGATATTGAGTGGCTACAGCTGAATGATGTTGGAACTAAATTGCTCTTTCAAGACAAAAATGAGCTTTACCTTTACGAACTTGAGAGTGGCAGGATGATCAGCCTCCCCAGCGACTGCACTTTCTTTGAGTGGGTTCCTGGGTGTGATGCTATCGTTCTCCAGAAGGGGGAGTATATGCACGTCTGCTACAACACGGAAGATTCCGAGACAACCACCAAGGAAAAAATTAAGGGCAAAATTGTGAGACTCAGGACAAGCGGCAGCAAAACAGAGGTGATTTTGAAAGAGGGCACAAACAAGCAGTCCCTTTCTCTGGATAATGAGCTCATTGAGTTTTGGACAGCCATTGCTAACCGTGACTGCCTAAGGGCTATCACATCTTTGGAAAAAAAGAAAAAATCAGCTGAGGCTAAGGCTATGTGGAGAACACTCAGCCATCTCTCCTTGGAAGTCAAAGACCTTAAAATAGCACAGAGTGCTATTTCTACCTTGGAGATAGAATATAAGGCTCGGGCCTCGGAGTTGGCGGAGGCGCAGGCACGCTGGCAGCCCGGGTGGGGCGGGGGCCTCGGAGCTGGCGGAGGCGCAGGGCACGCTGGCAGCCCGGTTGGGGCGGGCCTCGGAGCTGGCGGAGGGCAGGCACGCTGGCAGGCAGGCAGGCGCGCGCTGGCAGCCCTGGTTGGGGGGGCCTCGGAGCTGGCGGAGGCGCAGGCACGGTGGCAGGCCGGTTGGGGCGGTCCTCGGAGCTGGCGGAGGCGCAGGGACGCTGGCAGCCCGGTTGGGGCGGTCCTCGGAGCTGTCGGAGGCGCAGGCACGCTGGCAGCCCGGTGGGGGTGGACCTCGGAGTTGGCGGAGGCGCAAGGACGCTGGCAGCCCGGTTGGGGCGGTCCTCGGAGCTGGCGGAGGCGCAGGCACGCTGGCAGCCCGGTTGGGGCGGGCCTCGGAGCTGGCGGAGGCGCAGGCACGCTGGCAGCCCGGTTGGGGCGGGCCTCGGAGCTGGCGGAGGCGCAGGCACGCTGGCAGCCCGGTTGGGGCGGGCCTCGGAGCTGGCGGAGGCGCAGGCACGCTGGCAGCCCGGTTGGGGCGGTCCTCGGAGCTGGCGGAGGGGCAGGCACGCTGGCAGCCCGGTGGGGGTGGGCCTCGGAGCTGGCGGAGGCGCAGGCACGCTGGCAGCCCAGTTGGGCCGGTTCTCGGAGCTGGCGGAGGCGCAGGCACGCTGGCAGCCCGGTTGGGGTGGACCTCGGAGCTGGCGGAGGCGCAGGCTGGCACGCTGGCAGCCCTCGGAGCTGGCGGAGGGGGCGGGCCTCGGAGCTGGCCTCGGAGCTGCCGGAGGCACAAGGACGCTGGCAGCCCGGTTGGGGCGGGCCTCGGAGCTGGGGAGGGCAGGCAGCTGGCAGCTGGCAGCCGGGGGCCGGGCCTCGGAGCTGGCGGAGGCGCAGGCACGCTGGCAGCCCGGTTGGGGCGGGCCTCGGAGCTGGCGGAGGCGCAGGCACGCTGGCAGCCCGGGTGGGGCGGGCCTCGGAGCTGGCGGAGGCGCAGGCACGCTGGCAGCCCAGTTGGGGCGGGCCTCGGAGCTGGCGGAGGCGCAGGCACGCTGGCAGCCCGGTTGGGGCGGGCCTCGGAGCTGGCGGAGGCGCAGGCACGCTGGCAGCCCGGTTGGGGCGGTCCTCGGAGCTGGCGGAGGCGCAGGCACGCTGGCAGCCCGGTTGGGGTGGACCTCGGAGCTGGCGGAGGCGCAGGCACGCTGGCAGAGCTGGCGGAGGGCGCAGGGCTGGCAGCCCGGTTGGGGTGGGCCTCGGAGCTGGCGGAGGCGCATGCACGCTGGCAGCCCGGTTGGGGTGGCCTCAGAGCTGGCGGAGGCGCAGGCACGCTGGCAGCCCAGTTGGGGCGGGCCTCGGAGCTACCGGAGGCACAGGGATGCTGGCAGCCGGTTGGGCAGCCTCGGAGCTGGCGGGGGCGGGCCTCGGAGCTGGCGGGAGGCGCAGGCTGGCTGGCGGCAGCCCGGTTTGGGCGGGCCTCGGAGCTGGCGGAGGCGCAGGCACGCTGGCAGCCCAGTTGGGGCGGGCCTCGGAGCTGGCGGAGGCGCAGGCACGCTGGCAGCCCGGTTGGGGTGGGCCTCGGAGCTGGCGGAGGCGCAGGCACGGTGGCAGCCCGGTTGGGGCGGGCCTCGGAGCTGGAGGCGGCACGCTGGCAGCCGGTTGGGGGCCTCGGAGCTGGCGGAGGCGCAGGCTGGCTGGCAGCCGGTTGGGGTGGGCCTCGGAGCTGGCGGAGGCGCAGGCAGGCACGCTGGCTGGCAGCCTGGTTCGGGCAGGCCTCGGAGCGTGCAGAGGCGCAGGCAAAGCGGCAGCCCGGTTGGGGCGGGCCTCGGAGCTGGCGGGGGCAGGCGCTGGCAGCACGCTGGAGGCGCAGGCTGGCAGCCCGCCTGGGGCGGGCCTCGGAGCTGGCGGAGGCGCAGGCACGCTGGCAGCCGGGTGGGTGGGCCTCGGAGCTGGCGGAGGCGCAGGCACGCTGGCAGCCCGGTTGGGGCGGGCCTCGGAGCTGGCGGAGGCGCAGGCACGCTGGCAGCCCGGTTGGGGCGGGCCTCGGAGCTGGCGGAGGCGCAGGCACGCTGGCAGCCCGGTTGGGGCGGTCCTCGGAGCTGGCGGAGGCGCAGGCACGCTGGCAGCCCGGTTGGGGCGGGCCTCGGAGCTGGCGGGCGCAGGCACGCTGGCAGCCCGGTTGGGGCGGGCCGGAGCTGGCGGAGCGCAGCACGCTGGCAGCCCGGTTGCGGCGGTCCTCAGATCTGGCGGAGGCGCAGGCACGCTGGCAGCCCGGTTGGGGTGGACCTCGGAGCTGGCTGAGGCGCAGGCATGCTGGCAGCCCGGCTGGGCGGGCCTCGGAGCTGGCGGGCGGGCTGGCAGACCGGTTGGGGCGCGCCTCAGAGCTGGCGGAGGCGCAGGCACGCTGGCAGCCCAGTTGGGGCGGGCCTCGGAGCTGGCGGAGGCGCAGGCACGCTGGCAGCCCGGTTGGGGTGGGCCTCGGAGCTGGCGGAGGCGCAGGCACGCTGGCAGCCCGGTTGGGGCGGGCCTCGGAGCTGGCGGAGGAGGCGCAGGCAGCGCTGGTTGGCGGCCTCGGAGCTGGCGGGGCGGGCCTCGGAGCTGGCGGCGGCGCAGGCACGCTGGCAGCCCGGTTGGGGTGGGCCTCGGAGCTGGCGGGCGGAGGCGCAGGCACGCTGGCAGCCCAGTTGGGGTGGGCCTCGGAGCTGGCGGAGGCGCAGGCACGCTGGCAGCCTGGTTGGGGCGGGCCTCGGAGCTGCCGGAGGCGCAGGCACGCTGGCAGCCTGGTTGGGGCGGCCCTCGGAGCTGCCGGAGGTGCAGGCACGCAGCCCGGTTGGGGCGGGCCTCGGAGCTGGCGGAGGCGCAGGCACGCTGGCAGCCCGGTGGGGCGGCCTCGGAGCTGGCGGAGGCAGGGCGCTGGCAGCCCTGGGGCGGGCCTCGAGGGCGGAGGCGCAGGCACGCTGGCAGCCCGGTTGGGGTGGACCTCGGAGCTGGCGGAGGCGCAGGCACGCTGGCAGCCCAGTTGGGGCGGGCCTCGGAGCTGCCGGAGGCGCAGGCACGCTGGCAGCCCGGTTGGGGGCGGGCCTCGGAGCTGGCGGAGGCGCAGGCACGCTGGCAGCCCGGTTGGGGCGGCAGCCCTGGGGGGGGGAGCTGGCGGCGGGCGCAGGCACGCTGGCAGCTGGCAGCCCGGTTGGCGGGGGCGGGCCGCTGGGAGCTGGCGGAGGCGCAGGCACGCTGGCAGCCCGGTGGGGGCGGTCCTCGGAGCTGTCGGAGGCGCAGGCACGCTGGCAGCCCGGTTGGGGCGGACCTCGGAGCTGGCGGAGGCGCAGGGACGCTGGCAGCCCGGTTGGGGGGCCTCGGAGCTGGCGGAGGCGCAGGCGTGATGAAACCCCTGTTTGGGTGGGCCTCGGAGCTGGCGGAGGCGCAGGCACGGTGGCAGCCCGGTTCGGGCGGGCCTCGGAGCTGGCGGAGGCAGGCATGGTGGCATGGGGCGGGCCTCGGAGCTGGCAGCGCAGGCACGGTGGCAGGGCGGCCTCGGAGCTGGCGGAGGCGCAGGCACGCTGGCAGCCCGGTTGGGGTGGACCTCGGAGCTGGCGGAGGCGCAGGCGTGCTGGCAGCCCGGTTGGGGCGGGCCTCAGAGCTGGCGGAGGCGCAGGCATGGTGGCAGCCCGGTTGGGCGGACCTCGGAGCTGGCGGAGGCGCAGGCGTGCTGGCAGCCCGGTTGGGGCGGGCCTCGGAGCTGGCGGAGGCGCAGGCATGGTGGCAGCCCGGTTGGGGCGGTCCTCAGAGCTGGTGGAGGCGCAGGCACGCTGGCAGCCCGGTTGGGGTGGACCTCGGAGCTGGCGGAGGCGCAGGCGTGCTGGCAGCCCGTTTGGGCGGACCTCGGAACTGGCGGAGGCGCAGGCGTGCTGGCAGCCCGGTTGGCGGAGGCGCAGGCATGGTAGTAGTTCCTCGATGTCTGCCACACGGTTTGAACGAAGGAAGGGGATCTTCCAGCGAGCCATGTCTTTAAAGAAGAAAAACAAGAACAGAGTTAGCAAGACAAGGAGAAAACAAAGAACTATACAATCCCGCCAGCTCGCTCTTCCCACCCGTGAACAACCCAGCCACGATTCCCGACATATGGAACGAGCATCTCACAAAACCCTCTCCTTATATATTCACTAGCTGACCCGGCCACGCGTTGCTGAGGGATTTTTTTAAAATTGGGGACTGTGTGTGTAGTTATGTATATGTGTATATGTATGTGCGTGTATATGTGTGTACTTATGTTTATGTGTGTTTGTATATGTATGTGCGTGTATATGTGTTGATGTGTGTAAGTACAGGTGTGTTTATGTATGTGTATTTTTGTATATTTCTGTGCATGTATATGTGTGTATGTGTTTCTGTGTTCCTTTGTTTTTCCTCTTTCCTTCCTTCCTTCTCCACCCTTCTATCCTTTCCTTCCTTTTTCCTCCCCTCCTTCCTGCTATCCTTCCTTTCCTTCTATCCTTCCTTTCCTCCTTTCTTCCTTCTTTTCCTTTTTCCTTCCTTTCCTTCTTCCCTTCCTTCCTTCCTTCCTATCCTTCCTTTTCCCTTCCTTCCTTTTCTCTCTCCCCCTTCCTTCCTTCCTTCCTTCCTCCATCCTTCTATCTTTTTCCTTTCCTTCCTTTTCCCTCCATCTTTCCTCTATCCCTTTTTCCTTCCCCTTTCCCCTCCTTCCTTCCTCCTATCCTTCCTCTTCCTTCCTTCCTTTCCTTTTTTCTCCCCTCCTTCCTTCCATCCATTCTTCCTTCTATCCTTCCTTTCCTTTCTTCTCCTCTCCTTCCTTCCCTCCCTTCCTTCTTTCCTTTCCCTCCTTCCTGCCATTCCTCCCCTTTCTGTACCTAAATACACATGATCTTCTAGCAAACTGATGCAGGATTACCTGCTACTACAATACCCAGGAGGAGCGTCCCAAAGCTGGAACGCCCTGAAGAAGCGTGTTTCCCACGCGAAACGGCAAATCGCAGGACGTCTGCACCCAGACAGCCGTAGGCGTGTCTCCTGCCGCCCGACCTTCTGGTCGCGAGGCCGACTCCTCCGCTTCTTTTCCCGGGGCTCGTGAGTTATGGGGTCCCAAAAAAGGACTGTATGTCTTGGTCTTCACGGCACTTTGAGCCCCACTGACTCACTCAATTGTTGTGGCTTGCATTGCCTTTGCATGTGGACTGGAGTCCTCCACCTCAACAGAGTGTGGATATGAAGTGTATTTTGTCTTATGTGTAGATGCGCTAATGTTTTTACACCCATGAATTGTCTGTATTGAACTCTAGATTGTTTATATTGATGGTATTGGGACAAGCATTCCTAGACTCAAGGAACACTTTTGTCTTGTGATTTCCAGTGTGTTGGGGCTTTATATTCAGCCGTTTACTTGTGAGAAGCCCGTTTCCCATTTAGTGTTCTCCTCCAGTGAGATACAGCTTTTGTTTAGCTGCTGGGCCGAGGGTCAGGAACCTATGGCTATCCCCAAATTTGAATACTGGTGGGTTGGGGGGGGGGGGGTAATTGGGCTTGCCATTTTGGAGTTGTAGGTACTGGGATGTATAGTTCACCTGCAATCGAAAAGCACTCTCAACTCCATCAAAGATGGAGTTGGACCAAACTTGGCACACAGAGTCCCCAGACCAGCAAAAAAACTACTGCAGGTCTTTGGGGGAAATTCACCTTGATTTGGGGGGAGAAGGAAGGAAGATGGGCCTGGACCAAACTTGGCACGCAGAACCCCCATGACCACGATTAAGCAGTGAGAGAGGAGGGGCCGGGGACAGGGGGCCCTCCCTCCTCACTTCCCTCCGCCCCCTCCTCTCTCGCATCAGCGTCGGTCCCGCCCCTCTTCCTTCTTTTAAAAATTCAAAAAAATTCAAAACAAATTGAGAAAAAAAACCAAAAAAAGTGTGCATGCTCGCGGCGGCACCGGTGCGAGTATGCACACTTTTGGGGGGGGGTTGAATTTTTTTTGAATTTTTTTTTACTTGGGGGGGTCCGGACCTGCTGCCCCCCCAGGGCTGCCGCCCTAGGCCATGGCCTAGGGTGGCCTTATGGGTAATCCGGGCCTGCCCATGACTAACTCAATCTACTGGAAGGGTTTGAGGGGACTGACACCCCACAGTGGGAGCTGTAGTTTACCCTACAGCCAGAGGACAGTAAACCCCACCGATGATACATCTAGAGCAGGGGTGCTCACACTTTTCCAGCATGCGAGCTACTTTCAATTACCAAAGGCAAAAAGATCACCTACCTTATGGTACACTTTCCTCCATGAGGGCAGCCTTCCTCTCCGCCCGCCCCTCTCTCGCCCGGCTCCATGGCAGATCCGGGCGAAAGAGAGGTGGGAAGAGCGCCTTGTCTCCCCTGCAGGCCTCCCCATCGCTGCTGGAGCCCAGCCCGGATCGGCGCGGCTCCAGCAGCAATGGAGAGGCCTACGGGGGGGCTGGCGAGGCTCTCTTCTACGCCAGGCCTCCCCCCCCCGGTAGGCCTCTCCATCGCAGCCGGAGCCGTGCCAATCCGGGCGGCACTCTGGCAGCAATGGAGAGGCCTGCAGGGGAGACGAGGCCTGGCACAGCTCCCTTCCCCTGCTGGCCGGATCGGAAAGGGAGCTGCGCCAGGCCTCGCTTCCCTTGCAGGTTTCTCCATTCCTGCCAGAGCGCCGCCGTGCTGATCCGGGCAGAAGGCAGGAGCAAGAGCACGCCTTCCGCCCAGGTGGCGCTTCTTCCGCCCGCCCTCTCCTCCAGGGGCAGCTCCGCTGCCACTTCCTCCTTCCTGCAGTGCCCCACGGGTGGAGGAGGCGCTGGGCCGGCGGAGGCAAGAGAAGCGCAGCAACGGGAGCGTGCGGGAGCGCGCGCATGGGAGGTGAGGCCTGAAGATCACCTGGAAGAGGGCTGAAGATCGACTAGGTGCTCGCGATCACCGTTCTGAGCACCCCTGATCTAGAGCAAAACTCTAGCCCAGGAGACTAATAATAATAATAATAATAATAATATTCTTTAGATCCCAGCCCCCCTCCCCAAAGGGGCTCGGAGTGGATCACAATGACATAACAGTATTGATAATAACCAATTAAAAACTTAAATAAACAAACAATAACAAAGGAAAATACATCGAAAAGTCAAACAAATTACCGTATATACTCGAGTATAAGCCGACCCGAATATAAGCCGAGGCACCCATTTATACCACAAAAAACTGGGGAAACGGATTGACTCGAGTATAAGCCGAGGGTGGGAAATGCCAATAGATACCAATACAATTCTATTAATTGAGGCATCGGTCGGTTAAATGTTTTGGAATACTTACATAAAACTGTAATTTAAGATAAAACTGCCCAACACTGATAAAAAACCATTATTCTGACCTTCTTCAATGTAAATGTGCTCACACATCATTCCAATAATAATAGAGTAAAATAAATTGTCATAATAATCATAATAATAATAGAGTAAAATAATGGAAATGTAATAACAAGGGTAACAATAGAGTAAAATCATAACTGTAATAATAATAAATGCAATTATTATTATTATTATAACAACAACAGAGTAAAATAATAAATAACTTTGACGCGGGTATAAGCCGAGGGGGACTTTTTCAGCCAAAAAATAGGCTGAAAATCTAGGCTTGTACTCGAGTATATACAGTAAGTACGACTCAAGAGCTGTCACCCATAAATAAGATAACATAGAATAAACAGTGCTTACACAATTATACTCTCTAATATACTATATTTTGTTCTCTAGTGTTACTCTCGTGTTTTTATTTTCAGTACGCATTGCATTGATAGTACATGCTCGCCACCTTGTGGCTAAATTTAGTACTACCCAAGCTATAGTGATACCAATACACTTATAGTTGTTATGTTTGGTTTCAGACCCTTTCCGTCTTGTGTTTACATGTGTTGTGTGTCTATGGCATTGAATGTTTGCCATGTGTATTTCTTTTTCCCTCTCTTTTTCTTTCACTCTTTTTCCTCCCTTCCTTCTTCCCTCTTCGTTCATTCCTTCCTCTTCCATTCTTTCCTTCTCTCCTTCCTTTTCCCTCCTTCTCTCCCCTTCCTTCTTTCCTCCATTCTCCCTCTTCCTTCCTTGCTCTTCCTTCCTTTCTCCCCTTCAACCTTTCCTTCTCTCCTTCCTTTTCCCTTCCTCTCTCCCCTTCCTTCTTTCCTCCATTCTCCCTATTCCTTCCTTCCTCTTCCTTCTTTTCTTTCTCGACCTTCACCATTTCCTTCTCTCCTTCCTTTTTCCTCCCTCTCTCCCCTTCCTTCTTTCTTCCATTCTCTCTCTTCCTTCCCTTCTTTCTCCCCCTTCGCCCTTTCTTCTCTCCTTCCTTTTTCCTCCCTCTCTCCCCTTCCTTCTTTCTTCCATTCTCCCTATTCCTTCCTTCCTCTTCCTTCCTTCCTTTCTCCCCTTCACCCTTTCCTTCTCTCCCTTCTTTTCCCTCACTTTCTCCCCTTCACCCTTTTCTCCATTCTCCCTCCCTTCCTCTTCCTTCCTTCCTTCCTTCCTTCCTCTTCTATTCTTTTTCCCCAAGTCTTCCTTTCCTTCTCCTTCCTTTCCTTTCACTTCCCTCTCTCTCCGCTTCTTTCTTTTCTTCTTTCCCCTTCATTATTTTACTTTTTCCTCACCCCTTTCATTTCCTTTCCTCCCTTCCCATTTCCTTCTTTCTTTTCCCCTCCTTGTCTCTCTCCTGCTTTGCTTTTCTTCCTTTTCCATAGTTTGCTCTTCTTTTCTTTCTTCCTCTCCTCTTCCCTCCTTTATTTTGTTAGTATATATAATATTTAATATATTTTATTATTTAAATGGGGTCACAATAAATGGCTTGCTGTACTTCTTTATTTTATTTATATGTGTGTGTGTGTGTGTGTGTTTGTGTGTGTGTGTATATTTTATTACTTAAGTGTGGTCGGAATAAATGATTTACTGTATTGATTTATGATATATTTTGTTTATACGGCACCGGGACTGTGGCGCAGCTGCTTGGGTGTCAGTTGCATTAAGATCCCTACTGACCGAAAGGTCAGGAGTTCGGAGCCAGCACGGGTCGGAGTGAGCTTCCAACCTACTTTGTGTAGCTTGTTGTCGACCTTTGCAACCCGAAAGATTGCATCTGTCAAGTAGGAAATTTAGGTACCACCTATATGTGGGGAGGCTAATTTAACAAAATTTACGAGGCCATGAAAAAATCTTCATGCGGGGAATGCGGAAAGTACTTCATCAGTGTCGCAGATGGATGGTGAAGCGACAGCTCCCCTGGTGGCCAGAAGTTGGAATGTTAAATGGCCTCTGAGTGTTTGTCTTTTCAGGCCGGCATGAGTCATGACGGCTTTAGGAGGGAGGGAGGAGCTGTGAGGAGGCCCCGCATCGGCTCCGGGGGTGGGGCTTCCCGTCCCCCTCCTCGCGCCGGCAAGGAGGCGGGGGCGGAGCCGGGAGTGGGGCGGAGCCGAGGGCAGGGGCAGAGCCTGGTTTTATTCCCTTCATCTTGCAATTATTATTATTATTATTATTATTATTATTGAACAGAGTACTGGGATATTATTATGGGATGTTTCCTCCCATTGCAAAGCCTGGTTTCATTCCCTTCATCTTGCAACCATATTATTATTATTATTATTATTATTATTGAACAGAGTACTGGGATATTATTATGGGATGTTTCCTCCCATTGCAAAGCCTGGTTTCATTCCCTTCATCTTGCAACCATATTATTATTATTATTATCATTATTGAACAGAGTACTGGGATATTATTATGGGATGTTTCCTCCCATTGCAAAGCCTGGTTTTATTCCCTTCATCTTGCAACCATATTATTATTATTATTATTATTATTGAACAGAGTACTGGGATATTATTATGGGATGTTTCCTCCCATTGCAAAGCCTGGTTTCATTCCCTTCATCTTGCAACCATATTATTATTATTATTATCTCCATCGCAGCCGGAGCCGTGCCAATCCGGGCGGCACTCTGGCAGCAATGGAGAGGCCTGCAGGGGAGACGAGGCCTGGCACAGCTCCCTTCCCCTGCTGGCCGGATCGGAAAGGGAGCTGCGCCAGGCCTCGCTTCCCTTGCAGGTTTCTCCATTCCTGCCAGAGCGCCGCCGTGCTGATCCGGGCAGAAGGCAGGAGCAAGAGCACGCCTTCCGCCCAGGTGGCGCTTCTTCCGCCCGCAAGGCATTGCGAGAAGGAGGGAGCGCCCTGCCTCTCCTCCAGGGGCAGCTCCGCTGCCACTTCCTCCTTCCTGCAGTGCCCCACGGGTGGAGGAGGCGCTGGGCCGGCGGAGGCAAGAGAAGCGCAGCAACGGGAGCGTGCGGGAGCGCGCGCATGGGAGGTGAGGCCTGAAGATCACCTGGAAGAGGGCTGAAGATCGACTAGGTGCTCGCGATCACCGTTCTGAGCACCCCTGATCTAGAGCAAAACTCTAGCCCAGGAGACTAATAATAATAATAATAATAATAATAATAATATTCTTTAGATCCCAGCCCCCCTCCCCAAAGGGGCTCGGAGTGGATCACAATGACATAACAGTATTGATAATAACCAATTAAAAACTTAAATAAACAAACAATAACAAAGGAAAATACATCGAAAAGTCAAACAAATTACCGTATATACTCGAGTATAAGCCGACCCGAATATAAGCCGAGGCACCCATGGGAAAAAAACTGGGGAAACGGATTGACTCGAGTATAAGCCGAGGGTGGGAAATGCCAATAGATACCAATACAATTCTATTAATTGAGGCATCGGTCGGTTAAATGTTTTGGAATACTTACATAAAACTGTAATTTAAGATAAAACTGCCCAACACTGATAAAAAACCATTATTCTGACCTTCTTCAATGTAAATGTGCTCACACATCATTCCAATAATAATAGAGTAAAATAAATTGTCATAATAATCATAATAATAATAGAGTAAAATAATGGAAATGTAATAACAAGGGTAACAATAGAGTAAAATCATAACTGTAATAATAATAAATGCAATTATTATTATTATTATAACAACAACAGAGTAAAATAATAAATAACTTTGACGCGGGTATAAGCCGAGGGGGACTTTTTCAGCCAAAAAATAGGCTGAAAATCTAGGCTTGTACTCGAGTATATACAGTAAGTACGACTCAAGAGCTGTCACCCATAAATAAGATAACATAGAATAAACAGTGCTTACACAATTATACTCTCTAATATACTATATTTTGTTCTCTAGTGTTACTCTCGTGTTTTTATTTTCAGTACGCATTGCATTGATAGTACATGCTCGCCACCTTGTGGCTAAATTTAGTACTACCCAAGCTATAGTGATACCAATACACTTATAGTTGTTATGTTTGGTTTCAGACCCTTTTCGTCTTGTGTTTACATGTGTTGTGTGTCTATGGCATTGAATGTTTGCCATGTGTATTTCTTTTTCCCTCTCTTTTTCTTTCACTCTTTTTCCTCCCTTCCTTCTTCCCTCTTCGTTCATTCCTTCCTCTTCCATTCTTTCCTTCTCTCCTTCCTTTTCCCTCCTTCTCTCCCCTTCCTTCTTTCCTCCATTCTCCCTCTTCCTTCCTTGCTCTTCCTTCCTTTCTCCCCTTCAACCTTTCCTTCTCTCCTTCCTTTTCCCTTCCTCTCTCCCCTTCCTTCTTTCCTCCATTCTCCTTTATTCTTCCTTCTCTTCCTTCTTTTCTTTCTCGACCTTCACCATTTCCTTCTCTCCTTCCTTTTTCCTCCCTCTCTCCCCTTCCTTCTTTCTTCCATTCTCTTCCTTCCTTCCTTTCTCCCCCTTCGCCCTTTCTTCTCTCCTTCCTTTTTCCTCCCTCTCTCCCCTTCCTTCTTTCTTCCATTCTCCCTATTCCTTCCTTCCTCTTCCTTCCTTCCTTTCTCCCCTTCACCCTTTCCTTCTCTCCCTTCTTTTCCCTCACTTTCTCCCCTTCACCCTTTTCTCCATTCTCCCTCCCTTCCTCTTCCTTCCTTCCTTCCTTCCTCTTCTATTCTTTTCCCCAAGTCTTCCTTTCCTTCTCCTTCCTTTCCTTTCACTTCCCTCTCTCTCCGCTTCTTTCTTTTCTTCTTTCCCCTTCATTTATATATATGTGTGTGTGTGTGTGTGTGTGTTTGTGTGTGTGTGTATGATATTTTATTACTTAAGTGTGGTCGGAATAAATGATTTACTGTATTGATTTATGATATATTTTGTTTATACAGCACCGGGACTGTGGCGCAGCTGGTTGGGTGTCAGCTGCATTAAGATCCCTACTGACCGAAAGGTCATGAGTTCGGAGCCAGCACGGGTCGGAGTGAGCTTCCAACCTATTTTGTGTAGCTTGTTGTCGACCTTTGCAACCCGAAAGATTGCATCTGTCAAGTAGGAAATTTAGGTACCACCTATATGTGGGGAGGCTAATTTAACAAAATTTACGAGGCCATGAAAAAATCTTCATGCGGGGAATGCGGAAAGTACTTCATCAGTGTCGCAGATGGATGGTGAAGCGACAGCTCCCCTGGTGGCCAGAAGTTGGAATGTTAAATGGCCTCTGAGTGTTTGTCTTTTCAGGCCGGCATGAGTCATGACGGCTTTAGGAGGAGGGAGGAGCCGTGAGGAGGCCCCTGCATCGGCTCCGGGGTGGGGCTTCCCGTCCCCCCCTCCTCGCGCCGGCAAGGAGGCGGGGCGGAGCCTGGGGAGTGGGGGGGCGGGCCGAGGGCAGGGCTGGTTTTAGAGCCTGATTATTATTATTATTTATTTTATTTCCCTTCATCTTGCATTGCAAAGCCTGGTTTATTCCCTTCATTATTATTATTATTATTATTATTATTGAACAGAGTACTGGGATATTATTATGGGATGTTTCCTCCCATTGCAAAGCCTGGTTTTTCATTCCCTTCATCTTGCAACCATATTATTATTATATTATTATTATTATTGAACAGAGTACTGGGATATTATTATGGGATGTTTCCTCCCATTGCAAAGCCTGGTTTCATTCCCTTCATCTTGCAACCATATTATTATTATTATTATTATCATTATTGAACAGAGTACTGGGATATTATTATGGGATGTTTCCTCCCATTGCAAAGCCTGGTTTTATTCCCTTCATCTTGCAACCATTATTATTATTATTATTATTATTATTATTATTATTGAACAGAGTACTGGGATATTATTATGGGATGTTTCCTCCCATTGCAAAGCCTGGTTTCATTCCCTTCATCTTGCAACCATATTATTATTATTATTATTATTATTGAACAGAGTACTGGGATATTATTATGGGATGTTTCCTCCCATTGCAAAGCCTGGTTTCATTCCCTTCATCTTGCAACATTATTATTATTATTATTATTTGTGTTTTTTTTTGAATTGTTTTTGAATTTTTTTAAAAAAAATTTTTTTTACTTTTTTCGGGGGTCCGGACCTAGGGTGGCCTTATGGGTAATCCGGGCCTGCAAAGTAACATCTATAATATATTGGTATCACTATAGGTTGGGTAAAATGATGATTCTCCCAAAATGGCAAAACAAATTACAAACTAATAAGGTAGATAATATACTCCCAATAGGGTTTCTTGATAATAATAATAATAAAAAAGAACAGACATTTGGCAAAGCTATAACAAAGGTAAGGGGACGGCACTCCTTGCGGTCATCCTGGCCTCGTGACCTTGAAGGTGACTCTACGGACAACACCGGATCTTGACCATTTGAGGATTTAAAAAGGAGTTAAGAAGACAGACCTGAATACAGCAACAACTGGAGGGATTCAGATCTGGATTCACCAAGAACTGGAGAGATTCAGACCTGGATTCACCGACACTAATCTCAAGACCAACGAAGGACACAGAAGGAAGACCTTCTCTCTTTCCCACCGAAGTCAGGAAAGTGAGTTTCCAAGGCCGTCTGCTTTCACTTGGAATGGCTGCAGGCATCGCATCACAAAGGTCCCCTTGGAAGCCCAGGCCAGGCTGGAAGTGACACCCCCCCCCCCCAGGAGGAAATAAGACATTGATTTATTTATTGTATTATATTGTAATAATAAATACTACTAATTATATAATGATACTATTACGATATATAATATTATAATATAATAATATATTATAATACAAAACGATATCATCTCTCGGCATTACTTCGCGAACGAAGATTCAGGAAGGACTCATCCCACGCTTTTTACAAGCGCGTTGATGACTAAAAAGGCCAATCTGAAATAGGCAAGTTCGGTTGCAGAAAGCACAGCAGAAAGTCTCCTTGGGTGATGTTGTTTCCAGGTTGCGGTTCTTTCTGCGTTGTCGAGACCCGTTCGGCGTATCTTATCGAAAGAGGCCGCAGCATTGTGGATAGTGCGTCTCCATGCCTCCCGATGTGAGGCCAGGGTGGACCATTGTTGGTGATCAATCTGGCCGAGCCTGAGATGCTGTTTCAGGGAGTCCTTATATCTCTTTTTGGGGGCGCCTCTCTTGCGCTGACCCGTGGCGAGTTCACCATAGAGTAGTATCTTTGGGAGGCGGTGGTCCTCCATCCTAGAGATGTGCCCTGCCCAGCGCAGCTGTGTTCTCAATAGCATGGCCTCAATGCTGGCGATCCCTGCTTGCTCAAGGACAGCAACATTAGTCACATAGTCGGTCCAGTGTATATTTAGGATTGTGCGAAGATAGCGCTGATGAAAGCGTTCGAGGAGTCATAGGTGTTGGCGATAGGTGACCCATGTTTCAGACCCATAGAGGAGAACAGACAGTACGATAGCTGTCCATAGAGGAGAACAGACACACTGATTTTGGTGCTTTGCCTCAGGTGCTTGTTGCTCCAGACTCTTTTGTGAAGCCTTCCAAATGCACTCTATGCCTTTGATAATCTGTGATCTATCTCTTTGTCAATCTTGGCGTCTGAAGAGATGATGCTTCCCAGGTAGGTGAACTACCGAATGGACTTAAGCACAGATTTGCCTATGCTGACGTGGGGATGATGGTGTTCTTCCTGTGGTGCGGGCTGGTAGAGGACTTCCATTTTCTTCAGGCTGACTTCCAGCCCAAACAGCTCTGCAGCTGCTCTGGGCGACAAGGGCAGCATCGTCAGCACACATATACATATGTACACACATATACACGCATACACATATACATAACTATACACACAGTCCCCAAGTTAAAAAAATCGCACAGCAACATGTGGCCAGGTCAGCTAGAGTGTGTGTGTGTGTGTGTGTGTGTGTGTGTATATATATATATATATATATATGCACATACACATACATACCTATATACATACATTCATACATATATAGATATAACTTATATTCCCCATGATAGATGTCTATCTATATATATATATACACACACACACACTTTCATATATACATACAGTACATTCATACATATATTCGTCTAGGAACACCCAGACTGCCTCCTTCTGTCTTTAAAACGATCCCGCTTGGTCTGACCTAGCCAGTGGTGTGACTTGTCCCCAGACCCCCTCCTGTTCCCCTTCCCTGTTGTATTGCTTTATTGTGTTGCTTGTATGTTTTGCATTATGCCTTATGTAAGTAGCCCCGAGCCACCTGGGAGTGGCGACTCACACATTTGAATAATAAATAAATAAATATAGATAGATAGATATTACTTATATTCCCCATGATAGATATCTATCTCATCTATATATGTATGAATATATGTATATATGTATGCATGTGTATGTATATATACTGTATATACACATGCATACATATATACATACTGTATATTCATACATACAGTATATAAATATTTCTTATATTCCCCATGATAGATGTCTATCTTATACACACACACACACACACACACATTCAGTTTAGATACATGCTAGTTGAGCAAATACTGCTGCTCAATGTAACCTTTTAATGTTTTATTATTGCTGTTGCTATTGTTGTGGGGTTTTATTGTTTTACTGTTTTATGCACTACTGTATTCTGTTATTGCCCAAATCTGTGAGCCAACCCGAGCCACCTGGGAGTGGCGGCTGAGAAGTCCAAAAATAAATAAATACATACATACTGTACATACATACATACATATATAGATATTACTTATATTCCCCATGATAGATGTCTATCACACACACACACACACACACACACACACACACAATATACTAGTCATTCCCTGCTGTGGCCCAGTCTGTGTATGTTTTGTGCATATGTGTGTGTATATATGTGTGTATATATATTTGTGTATATGTGTATATATGTGGTTTTGGCATGTGTTGTAATGTATTTTTTATTTTTATTTTTTGGCCTTTCGTTGTGTTTTTGAGTGTTTTTATGAATGATGGTCACTCGTTGGCCTGAGAGGTGTCTTGTGTCCAAATTTGGTGTCAATTCGTCCCGTGGTTTTTGAGTTATGTTGATCCCACAAACAAACGTTACATTTTAATGTATATAGATATATACATACATGCACACACATACATGCACACACATATACATACATACACATATATACATGCATACACATGCTAGCTTGGGGTTATTTGAAAAGGGCATGTCTCGGCTGTGTTACTTGTCTGCTGGGTTCAGTGCCCTCTGGAGAAGGGTGAACTACAACTCCCAGATCCAAGGTAAATCACTCCAAACCAGGTCTGTATGCATACAGTTGTTCATCTTGGGTCTGTGTCACAAGTTTGATGTGGACCGGACGTCGGCTGGGCTCAGTGTTTTCAGGATACGGGTGAACTACAACTCCCCAAATCCAGGTGAGTTCTAACCCCTGCGGTATGTTCAGTTGGGTCATGAGGCTGCTCTGTGCCAATTTTGGTCCTGGTCCAAGGTCAATGCCCACCAAACTCTTATAGTATTTTCTCTTGGTTATGGGAGTTCTTTGTAGGAAGTTTGTGTCTTTCTGCCATTCCTGCCAGGATATCTATGCTGTGTTAATCGAAACAGGCCCAGGTTTCACACTGAGTGTATAAGTACATTTAAAAACATATTAAGTATACGTATTACTGTGTTAGAGTGTCATTTTGTGTCTTTTTGGTTGGTGGTGTGCCCCAGAATTTTGTAAATGTAAAAAATGTGCCGCGGCTCAAAAAAGGTTGAAAAACACTGGCCTAGGGGCTAAAAGGTGAGACCTGGGACGAAACTCAGAGCCCACCTATCCTTTGTCCAAAGAAACCATGCTAAAAAGGGGGCAGTGTCCTTTCCAAAAGGGCTTGGCTTCCCTTATTGTTGATGCAAGGAAGGATTTTGGTGGCCCATTAAGTTGTGCGTCTGAGGAATGCAGCTGGTCCTTGGAGCCCAGGGCAGGCTGAGGTCCCAGAGAAACAGTGGCATCTTTCCTATTTTCAATCTATGTATATAATAAAAGTCAGTGTTTGCGGCGGTGCGGTGGGAGGAATATGTGGCAGCGTTTCAATTGGCTGCCACTCCGGGATTATTTGCATAAATAGCTGTGACTGGCCAGCCTCCCAACATTCCAACACAGCACAGAGAGGAAAGGAAATGGCCTGAGGCAGGCATAAATGGCCGGAGTTGAAGTTAGCCAGTTGACAGTTTTTTCTGTTGGAAATGGAATGTTCAGTATCTTCGCCCAATACACTTCTAAGGAGACTCAGAGGGAAAGCAAAAGGCCTCAGGCAGTCAGCCACTGCGGCCCACAGTAATGACGGATCAGGACCAAACATGGCAAACAAGGGACCAATGGCCCACTTCACAACCTGGTGTGATTTAGGGCAGAATGGGCCACGTATGAAGGGATTCGCAGTACCTTCACATCATCTATGGCCGAACCAGGAAGCCCAAAATTCAGGAGATCAAACAGCAGAGAGTCCCCAGTATTCCTCTTGGTCCATGGCCTAAGTTGCATCAGTACCAGACCTTTTTTTCCCCTTCTGCCCCACTCAGTTCCATACATCGCCACACCAACTTCGTCCCTCCCCCTAAGCCTAGCCACCATCGCTTCCCCTCACCCCATCTGCACAACATTTACATAACCAACATTTACATTTTAGCAAACATCAAACAGCACCACAATAAAAAAAACAATAGAAAGGAACATTTCCCCCAGCATCACCAAAACCCCACACATTGGCAACAACACATTGAATCCCATAAACAGACCACAGCAAGACCAAAAGCCAAACACATTTTCCCTCCCATCCAATCCCCAGAGCACCAAAACATACATTAGAAACACTTCACATAACATTGCAAAACAATAGAAAAGAACATTCCTCCCAGCGCCCACACAGCCCCAGACTTTGCCATAGCCCTCAAAACCCCATAAGCAAAACCCCTGCTTGAAAATCACAAACTCTCCCCTTCCCTCCAAGCCACAACAGACTGGCTAATCTACACCCAGGCCTATGCAAGGCCGCTGCAATACCACCACCCACCACTAGGGCCGAAACGCCCGTTCCCAAAGAGAACCCCCCCCCAAACAAACAAAAACACCTTACTAAACAAACAAAACAATAAACAAAACCCATTTCCTTTTTTCCTACCTGTTTTTCCATCCTTCTTAGACCGGTCCGAATTTTCTGGCCGCTAGGGGGGCCGCGTGGGCGAAACGCACCTTGGCAGAATCGCCCGCCCCGACGCCATCTTGGAAAAGTGGGGGCCCTTGCCGAGGGTGGGGGCGAGGAGCGGAGCGATCCGCGGATAAGCGAGATCTCCATAGGAACCAATGGATTCAGTATCCACACTTTGAAAGTTTCCCCGATTTGCCCCGTTGTTGTCCCAAAACACTCTGCCCTCTTCTCCCTATCTCGTCTCCACCCTTTCTTCTCCCTGTTCTCCCTCCCTCGGCCTGGGGAAAGCCCAGGAAAGCAGCCGCTTGCAATCAGCAGTTTGGCTCTATCTTGGCGCGCTCGGTTCATCTGAGGACAATCGGCCCCCACCTTTTTTCGCATTCAGTTCCATTCACTCTGCAGCAATAACGAGTCCATAACCGGCAGCCAGTCAACGGTTTTGGACTATTGGGATCCCGAAGGAGGGGAACGGGACCCCAAGCCTTCTGCCAACTAGGGGGGCTTGGAGCTCAAGTACTACAACTCTCTTTTCTCTGCTTTTTAACCACTTCTTTCCTGGACGAACTCAAGGTCCCTTTTTGCTGGCTGGAAGCTGCCAGAGGGACCCAAACGGAACATCCATGGACTATGGGGGGAGGAAAGATGCCTTTGCCTCGGTGGATCGCCTCCAGGAGGGATAAGGGAAGGGATCTGTGCGAGTAGGAAGGCCTCAAGCCCCTAACCCAGGTCTGTGCCAGCTGGGACTTGAAGTTCACCCAAGGACACCGATCATGGACTCTATCCTGTTGCTATTTTCCACTGCTTTAAACTCAGCCCCACACAAGCGGGCACACACAGGATCCCTGCCCCCGGACTCTCCCCCCTGATCGCGGACTTTGTAGTTTCCCCAAGGACGCTTCTTCAGTTGGACATTTCCTATTTTCCCCTTCACATCATGGACCCTCAGTGACTTTGTTTCTCCTCCGCACCCCAAGCCCCAAAGGCTCTACAGTTTCCCCAAGCACAGAAGGACTACAACTCCCAGGAAGAAAGCAGCATTGTGCTGCCTGTTTTAAAGATCATTTCTCTGGGAGTGAAAGCTGTATGGGGGATGTATTTGGGATGATTGCTGGGGATCTCTGTATTGTCCTGTCTACTCTGTACCCCTTATGTGTTCCCCTTTTGTATCAATGTAACTTCTAAGTTAAAGCCCTCAGCAGAGTGTTCCAGGGATTAACAGAACACAATAACCCCTTTTCCTATCCATTTTGCCTTGCACAAATAATAATCTGGGGAGGGACGTTGGGTTTCTTCGTGGGATCAAGGCCCACTCTATGCCCAAGACTCCCCCGCATATATCCCTATCATTCTCGGAGCTTGGCCAATGATTAAGGGAATATGTAAGGTCATCTAGTCAAACCCCAAAACATGGTTGATTCATGCGAGCTTCGAACCCTCGCAGCCAGCCCCAATAGCTATCTCCCAGGACCATTCTAAGCTAAGCAACCATGCTTCCAAACTCAGCCAGGGCTCCCTTTGCGGAGAGTTACCCTGGTAAACAAATAATACATTTTCTGGCCATATGATGCTTTTGCGCCAATAATGGGGGGAGGTCAGGTGTTCTGTGGAACATAGATTTCCGCCATTATGAGCCTGAATCCCCCTGCTCGTGTTTTCCCCTGGCCTCGGAGCTGGACCCCCGGGGGCACATGGGCTCTGGCAGACCCAAGTCACTCGATCACCCCATAGCTGGACCAAAGTGGGCTTCGGAACCTCACTTACCGGCTGCAATAACGTATGATTTTGCCATTTTAACTAAGAAAACGTATCTTCCCAGTAAGCTGAAACTCTCAGCACAAAGGAGTTTCAGCCAGGACAAAAGACTGCCATTAAGGTACTCAGGACAAACAATAAACAGGAAGGCTGAGCTTCCACATCGGGGGCTTGCTAGCCGTAGGGTATTTCAGCCACAGGTTACTTCCTCCACACAGCCGTTTTTCCTTTGTGTCTTTTCCCGCCCTGCATAGCTAGCCAGGATAGGTCCGTTTAAATCTTGGCGCGCCTCTTCCCATTGGATAAAGCGCGCCGGTCTCCTCCTGGCCCAGCTGACTTTGACAGCCAGGCCAATCAGCTGAAGCTACATGTGGAAGGGGAAGGCGCCCGATTCAAATGTAAATGACTGCCTTTGACTGCCTTTCTATATATTGGACTGCTTTCCCATTAAAGACTATGTTTTGCCCTTGGAACCTCGGCGTGGCATTGCATCCTATTCAGCTGAATTAGATTCTTCTCTCGGTAGTGGCGTTCTTCCGTCTGGGTGAGCATTGATCTGGGTTACTTTGGGATTTGTAGTTCTGGGAAGATCATCCAGATTTTGGGCCTTGATCCTCGCTTTTAGGGGTGGCCTGGGCTCTGTCCCCTTAAGGGAAGGATCCCTAGTCAGATTTCGGTAACACATTCACTTCCCAAACAACACTGTAGCCCCTATACATCACAGACCAAAATTGACAGCAAGGCTTCCTTAACTTGATTTGCCTGACTAGGCCTCAGCTCATGGGATATTGTTAGGCTTCCTCAACTTGATTTTCCTGACTAGGCCCCCAACAATGACAGAACAAGACCAAACTTGGCACACAGAACCCCCCCCCCCCAAGGTGCACCCTACATCCTGATGCAATTTGAGGGAGGATGGACCATGGATGATGGGACTTGCAGTACTTTAATTCACTTCCTTAGAGCACTTTGGCCCACACCAATGACTAACTATGGCACACAATACCTTCCTCAAATAACCAGGGCACTGCCGGGTCCCCAAGCTAGTATTACATACATGGGGAAACATGAGGGAAACAGGGGAAAATACATTGAGATTTGAGGGAAATATACCATCCTGACCAACCCCCCTCCCATCAAGGTGATATAAAGCAGGCCCGGATTACCCATAGGGCCAACCTAGGCCATGGCCTATGGGCGCAAGCCGAGGGGGGTGCAGATCACGGACCAAAAAATAAATGTTCTAAAATAATTTTTTAAATCGTGCAGCGATTGGCTCCTGCCGCCTGGTACCCAAAAGGAGGCGGAGCCAAGGCCGGGCTCTGCGGAGGCAGTGCTCGTGCTTCCCGCGCTAGCCTCAGCCCATCCATCTACGCCACTGCTTCTCAGCCAGTGCTGCTGCGCCTGAGGGGAGGGGGAGGGGCACCTGGCCTGGCCTGGCTGGGAGCGACTTCCTTCGCAGGCTGCTGAGGGAAGAGGAGGCCGTGGGAAAGAAGGGCGGCGTGCCTGGAGGGGAGCCTGAGGTGAAGGAAGGCCCCGAATCTCTGCAGCCGCTCGGCCATGAGCCACACGTGGGGGCGCCTCTGAAGCCTCTGCCCTGGACGAAGTAAAGTAGAATTGTTGATTTTGCAGAAGAAACGCCAGGAGAAAGTGCTACTTAGCATAGGCTCAGAATAGTGGAGTCTGCTTGCCAGCTACAGCATGAGAATTAGCCACTGTGATTGGTCTAAAAAGATACAGCTACCATTGGTTAGAAAAAGCCCAGCTGTGATTAGTTCAAAGAACACCATGTGCTTTAGATAAGACAGTCTTGATTGGCCTAGAGAATCGCCATGTGTGTTTGTTTACAAGTTAACTTCCCACTTGGCAGGTTTCCAGTGGGAACGCAATAGAAATGTTTCGCTTTTAGGGACAGCCTGCATACATAGATAGCACAAACAATGGAATGGTAATTAGAACTGCGCAATGCTTGTCAGCCAGTAGGAGAAGGAAGACACCATGTATTGATTGATTGGTTGATGTCAGATTAGCTTACAGATGTTTAACCAGTGAGAATGCATGAAGGAGGTGGGACTAATAAATGCCTCCATTGCTGTATAAAACCTGATTACTGGAAGGTATGTGTGTGCTGTTCTCGCAACTTGTTTTGCAATAAGAGCAGACCCCTCAGCTGTTGTATTGAATAAACTGATTTCCTGAATCGCAGCCAAATTGTCGCGTCGTCATCGTCCATGCGCTCGCACGGAAACACTGCCTGAGTCACAGGTATTGCCTGGGAGTTTTGGGACTCCAGATTCTGCTACAGAAGAGCATGCTCTGGACCCAGCCTGGCTTTCCCCGTCCCTTTGGGCCTCGGCTCTGTGGCACTCGCTCGCCCTCCTTTGCCTCCTTCCCGAGGGGTAACGAACTCGCTCGCCGCCACACAAAGGGGGCAGTTGCCTTCTCTTCAGTGACAGCGTGCGCACACCTTTCCCCTCAGCCCCATTGGCACAGGACGGGAAGGATGCAGGGGCGCAAGGCGGAGGGGGGGAGAGAGAGCTGGGGGGGGTGTGCGGTAGAGGTTGGCGTAATTCCAAAGTGTGGCCTAGGGCGCAAAAATCTGTTAATCCGGGCCTGACATAAAGTGTATTAGATTCATAAGTAAGAGTTCATAAAGTCTTGGAAAGCGGAAGAAAGTCCTTAGCACATCTGTATGTAGCAGGGGAGAGTTCATGTCATCTCCCCGAAGGGAAAGGGGTCTTTGATGAATCTTGGGGGTGAAAAGAGTTCGTGACAGTCCATCAAGGCTGGGGGAGATGTTTGTGATAATTCATGAGCTGGAGCCATTGAATTTGGGGAAAGTTCCTGAAGATGAGTCTTTAGAACGTCCTTGCGAAGTTGGGAGAAAGATCCACTTAAACCAGGCGCTGGGGCGAAGTCTTGTCCTTGGAGGTGTAAGGGAACTACAGATCCCAAGCCGTCCTGGGCTAATCGACTCTGGTCTTCATGCAGCTCCTAGGGGTAGCAGGCCCACGGACTCAGGCTTCTGCAATGCCTAGAAACAGCGGCAGGAATGACGAGAAGCAGGGGCGATGAGAAACCAAGAACCGGCACGATTTGACACTCAGCTGTTGTCCTTGAAAAATATTACTTGAAACAAAAAAAGGGCCCGGAGGCAAAAAGCGAGATAGCCGAAAGTCTTCGAATTAGCCAAGGAAAAATATGACACCAAAATAGAGACAATCCACCATTTTGTGGATACCGGGGTCCACAGGGGTCTATGGAGATCTCCATATCCATGGTTTGGAGGAATGTCCCAGCCACTTCATTGTAGCACAGGAAGGGTCATTTGTCTGGCTAACAAATCCCACTATTTGCCTCACATATTTACCTGACAAAAACACCTTTAGAAAACCAGCCTGCCAGGGACCCATAACCATTTGGCAACTTTTTTTGTTACACATCACAAAAGGGGTTCTCCAGAGACCCGAAACCAGCTATGCAAACCATATCTCCTTTTCACAACCCTATAATGAATCATGGCAAGCTGGAATTCTCTTTGTTTGCCCTCCATTTTACTGAAACCCACTCAAAAGAATTTTTGGTCTGTGCTTGGCCAGAACAGGAAACAAGGGATTAAGGCCTTTGTCTGCAACTCAGAAAAAACTGGTTTGGGAAGCCTGGGCAAAGCCCACCCTCAGAACCACCCTTTTCTCTCATTATTCCTCCTTCTTCGCCCTCATTGGCTGGGGCCACTCTCAAGAACCTCCTGTGCCCCTCCTGCAAGTGATGACATCTGCCAATCAGCACCGGGGGTGGGAAGAGGGAAATTCAAATCTGTAACCCTATATAAGGAATGTTTACCAATGTGACTGCATTGCAGCATGGGAGAATGATTGCGGCTGTGATCCCTTCCAGCTGGAACTGAATAAAACCTCAATGGCACCCTCTTCAGGCTTTGGTGAGATCTGTTTAAATTAAGACATTTTAGGGGAAAATGGGATTGTTGCTTCCTTCCTCACCAGGTTTCAACATGGGCCCTCTTTGGTGGGTCTAAACTGGCCTGTCTTCATGGCAAGGCCCCCAACATTCTGTTCGCTATCAATATGGTCATGGACTAATCCATCAACTTGACTCCACTCCCATTTTGAGGTGATTCCACCCAAATCATAGCCGAGTGCCCACTTCACAACCACAGAAACTGACGTGTAGTGAGCACAGGTTTGCAGAGCCAAAAATAGAAGTTCCAAACTATTTAATGAAGGAAAAGAAAGACATCACGTTCTTGGAGCTCACAATCTTTCCGGATCTCATATTTGAAGGAAGGCAAAGGCAAAGATACCAGAAAAATCTGCCTTCAGCTCCTTCTTGCCTGGAGAATGAATGGCAAGAGGCGTCTTCACGGGAGGAGACCGAAGGCAGAAGAGGGAGAAAATGGAGGCCGGCCATGCGGTCAAAGCCTAGGCCCAATCAAAATGGCAGCGGAGAGGAAGTCCCCTCAGGCCTCCAAGAGATCACATTTCGCACAACTTCAAATCTGGTAGAAAACGGAAAGAGAGAGGAAGAGAGGCAGAAATCCCCTCCGAGAAAGAAGGCGTGTGCGATGAATTAAACAGGGCAACACAAAAAAGTTCAGGCAGGGCTGAACGTTACCTCAGAAGCTATTTACCCCAAGTAGCTTCTGAGGTAAATCTTTGGCTTTAAATCCCTGGGTTTCAGGTGTTCCTCAGACACTGGATCAGTTTGATGACACGGATCCCAACGCTGCTCACCAAATGTAAAGACCAAACAGGGCAAAACAAATCTTCAAGCAGGGGGACCTTTATTTTGTCACCCCTCTTTGTGTCCCTCAAGTATAGGAAGGCCCCTTCCCTCTCCTTGGGGTTCCAAGTTGTACTTTGGGATACTACAAATCCACTAAACCAATCTAATCCACACAAAAACACTATGGAAGGACCCCCTTCCCTCTCTTTGGGGTTCCAAGTTGTACTTTGGGATACTACAAATCTACTCTTATACTCCGATCTAATCTCCACAAAAATACTTGGGAAGGCCCCTTCCGTCTTCCTTGGGGTTACAAGTTCTACTTTGGGATACTTAAGAGACTGGTTTTACTGTTCGATCTTTGTATGGTTTTAACTATGTATTGTTTTGTTATGTGATGCTTTTAATCTGTGATTTTATTATTGTATTTTTTTTTTTTTTGCAATAGCCTCTAATGGGGCTCAATGTAATGCCGTCCTGAGTCCCCCCCCCCTTCCCTTCGGGGGTTGAGAAATGACGGTATATTAATAAGGGAAATAAATAAATAAAACAAATAGGCTCCAGTCAAAACTTTCCAACTGAGAAACTTATCATATATGGACCAAGGTGGACGTCTCTCATCTTCTGATACAATGTACAATCAAATAATATGTGTGCGATACCCTCAATTTCAGTGTTAAGTCTGTGTACAGTTTAATCAAAGTTTTATATATGTATTTATAACAAAATGCGTTGGGATTCATGCCGAGGAAGGCCTTCCCAAGCTGACCACGAGGCGCCCTTCGAGGACTGACTCAGAATGGGATGGAAAGGCCTTTGGCCTTCGCTGGAGGAAGAGAGCCCTTCATATCACCATCTCTGCCCTCGTCAGAAGAGGGATCCCGTCTTAGGATACCGAACTAATTTCTCAGATCAAATGTGGAAACTTATCATAATTTCACTCGACAGATTCCCCAGTGCAAACAGCCCAATTCTCCTCCAGGGTCTGTTTACACCAGTAGTTCTTCCTTGAGGTCACTGCTCTTAAGAATATGCCACAGGCGAAACGTCCTTCTTCCTCCCTTTTCGAATTCCTAACTGCCACCTCCAAACTCCAACTGTCAATTCCAAACTCCAACTCCTGACTGACTTTCAAAATGGCTCCTTTTTTCCTTGCCTCGTCCTGGCCAGCTAACGGTCAGAGGACATTTCATAGAATACCAAGTTTGCAAACCTTCACTCCTGACAAGATTAATAAAAAAATAAATAAATAGTAGAATATAAGATAGTAGAAGTAAAATAGT
>JARBWK010000017.1:20891128-21013275 GCA_030556195.1 Anolis apletophallus | reverse complement strand
CCCATCTTTTCCTTCCTTCCTTTCTTCCTTCCTACCTTCCCTATTTTCCTTCCTTTCGTCCCTCCTTTCATACCTTTCTTCCCTTCCTTTCTGTTCCCTTCCTTCCTTCCCTAACTTATTTACTTCTCTTCCTTTTTCTTTCCCTCCGTCCTTTCTTCCCTTCCTTCCTCTTTCCCTCCCTCCTTTCCTTCCTTCATACCTTCCTTCCCTTCCTTCCTTACCTAACTTACTTCCTTCCCTTCCTTTCTCTTTCCCTTCCTTCCTTCCCCTCCTTCCTTCCCTAACTTCCTTTCTTCCCTTCCTTTCTCTTTATCTCCTTCCCACCCACATCTTACTTCCCTATCTTTCCTTATCTTTCTTTCCCTAACTTCCTTTCTCCCCTTCCTTCCCTTTATCTCCTTCCCACCCATATCTTACTTCCCTCTTTCTTTCCTTCCTCCATACCTTCCTCCCTTTCCTTCCTTCCCTAACTTCCTTCCCTTCCTTTCTCTTTCCCTCCTTCCTTCCTTTCCCTCCTTCCTCTTTCCCTCCCTCCTTTCTTCCCTTCCTTCATACCTTAATTCCCTTCCTTTCTACCTACCTTCCCTAACTTTCTTCCTTCCCATCTTTTTCCTTCCTTCCTTCCTTTCTTCCTTCCTACCTTCCCTATTTTCCTTCCTTTCTTTCCCTCCTTCCTTTCGTCCCTCCTTTCATACCTTTCTTCCCTTCCTTTCTCTTCCCTTCCTTCCTTCCTTCCCTAACTTACTTACTTCTCTTCCTTTTTCTTTCCCTCCTTCCTTTCTTCCCTTCCTTCATACTTTTCTTCCCTTCCTTCCTTCCTACCTACCTTCCCCAACTTTCTTCCTTCCCATCTCTTTTCTTCCTTCCTTTCCTAACTTCCTTCCTTCCTTTCCTTTCTTCCCTTCTTCCTTTCTTCCTTCCTCTTCCCTTCCTTCCTTCCTTCCTACCTTCCCTAACTTCCTTCCTTCCCTTCCTTTCTCTTTCCCTTCCTTCCTTCCTTCTTCCCTTCTTTATCTCCTTCCTCCCCCTCCCCCAAATACCTTTTCCCCTTTCCTTTCTCTTCCTCCCATTTTCTCTTGGAAGGATGGGTTAACGCTGGGTCGCCTGCAGGTTGTAAACTGAAGCCTAATCCAGCTGGCCAAAACGATCAGAGATGAATGCCTTGCTGCCCTTTTGGCCTTTCTTACCTCCCATCCTTCCATTTCAAGGCCTCTCTTTCCATAAATGTCGTAGATGGCGCGTGTCTGTGGGTCGCTGAGCACTGAAAAGGAAAAATATGTTTCAACGCAGGTATCTGGTTATAGAGTCCAAACAGAATATGCCCAAGCTCTTTTCAACGATATACGAGGACGGGTCAATTAAATCAGTGACTTTTTGAACGAAACACAGATTTTTGGATTAAAAAATCATTTTATTATTTCAACGTCGTCTCCTTTGAGCTCTATACACTTTGTCCAATGTTTCTCCAATATTTTTTATCCCTTCCGAAACATAAGATTTGTCAATAGGTATTTGTTTGTGAGATGATTTCATTCCCTTCCTTTCCCTTCAAATCTCTTTCCGCCGAGCCATTTCTTCAGGTTTGGAAAGAAGAAATAGTCACAGCCACAGGATCTCCGTCTTAGCCGGATTCACCTTCAACCTACTGGCTCACAGCCATTCAGTAATGGCTTCAAGGCAGCGATGGAAATTATCGGATATGGATTCGGGCCGGCCCTCCATCCCCAGAATGAGCTGGGTGTCATCAGTGTACTGGTGACATTCCAGCCCAAAGCTACGTACCAATCGAGCAAGTGGTCGCACACAGATGTTAAACAACAGAGGGAGAGGATTGCCCCCTGAGGGACCCCACAAAAGAGGTGGGAACCCCCGGAGACCACCTCATCCCTCCTCACTCGCAGTGACCGGTTCCGGAGGAAGGACGACAGCCATTTCAGGACTGTCCCCCTCACCCCAGCCCCGGCAAGGCGGTGGGTCAAAAGATCATAATCGACAATATCAAACACTGCTGTGAGGTCCAATAACACGAGCAGCACCAATCCGCCCTGATTGAGTTGGCATCGTAGCTGGTCTGTGATGGAGACCAGGACCATCTCCGTCCCATGCCCCAAACGGAAGCCGGATTGGAAGGGGTCTAACCAAGTTGTGTCATCTAGAAAGGACTGCAACTGCTCCATTGCTGCCCTCTCAACCACCTTGCCCAGGAATGGCAAATTTGAAACCGCGCGGTAGTTGGAAGGGACTGTAGGATCTAGACCCGGCTTCTTCAGCAATGGAATGACCACTGCCTCTTTTAAACCCTCTGGAAACACTCCTTGCTCAAGGGAGGTGTTGACTAATCTCAACAGAGGGTCACGCCACCCCTCCAGGTAAGCTTTCATCAGCCAGGAGGGGCACGGATCGAGGGAGCATGTGGTCGATTTAGTTGCAGTAACTATCCTATTGACAGCTTCTGCATCCAGTGGCCGAAACTGGTCGAAGGGGGGCCCGGCAAGACGCCACGGAGTCTCAAGTTCACTAACTATATCAATTGTGGCTGGAAGATCCTGGCGGAGGGCTGAAATCTTGTCCGCAAAGAAGCTCTGGAAAGCCTCGGCAGAAAGGGCCTGATCATCATTGTTTGGGATGGTAGGGACCATCGTCAGAGATCTAATTACTTTAAACAATTGTGCCAGGCGTGAGCTAGCGGATGCTACCAAGGTGGCATAGTATGAATTTTTTGCCTCCTTGATAGCATGCTCATAAGCATCCATAAACAGCTTATAGGCTGATTTCGAACCTTCGTCACAGAGTTTCCTCCACACGCTCTCTAGCCGTCTCTTTTCCCGCTTCATCGATCTGAGCTCCTCGGTAAACCAAGGTGACCGATTTCGGCGAGGTCGTACAGGGCGTCTAGTGGCAATCTCATTGAGAGCATTGGACAGTTTGGTGTTCCAGGTGTTAACTTGCTCATCGACAGAGACACTGACAGACTCCAGATCCCCCAGAGCATTCAGGAACCTAGCTGGTTCCATAAGTCTCTTTGGGCGAACCCAAATCTGTTTGGCGCCCTTGCAGGGCGGAGGAGGCAGCTCAATCCAGATTCTCAGGGCACAGTGATCCGACCATGGCACCTCAATAATAGAGGCTAGGGTCACTTGGACACCCGCGCTGAAGACTAAATCCAAGGTATGACCCACCTGATGGGTGGGTTTACTGTATCGATGGGCGTGGCCTCATGTAAGCTGCCCCGAGTCCCCTTGGGGAGATGGTGGCGGGTTATAACATTGTTTTAATGGTGATGAATGTACATGATGTTTTAATATTAACTGTATTTTAATGTATTTTAATTTTAACTGTTGTTTACTATGTATTGTGTGGCATCGAATTGTTGCCGTCTGTTAGGCCGCACTGAGTCCCCCCTCGGGGGTTGAGAAGTAGCGGGGTGGAAATAAATAATAAATAAATATAAATTAAGTTTTATTATTATTATTATCATGCTATCCTTTGTGGGCCCATTTCATAGGTGTCTTTTTGATCCTTCTTTTTACACTGCGAATGCAGAGGACTTTTCCAACCCGCATAGCCTACTTTGGGGCCTCTACTGGCTTCCCTTCTCTCCTTGCGCCGAAAACGCATCCCGCGGCCTAATTAAGCATTGCCTGCAAACGATTCCGCCCACGTCGCCGTCGGAGCCTAATGGGAAGAAAGAAACGCTGACCCTCTAGAAAACAGCAGAGCCCAATTTCTCGAGCTAATCTCTGGGATTTAATAAGGGAAAAAAGTCATTTATTCGCCATCCCGCTCTCGCTCCCCTCTGGGCACCAAGGTCTGCTGGTGCGGCAGTTTTTGCTTAAGGAGGAAATAATTTTTTTAAATAATAAAAAAACACACACACTATGAATCCAAGCCTTAATTCACTTAGGTCCCGGCGACTTCTCCTCAAATCTCCCCCAAAACACTGCAAACTATCAATAATTCAGATGGATGCGAGATTCGCTCAGCCAAACCTTAGATAAGAGGATATAATCAAAAGGGCAACCGTTTCAAGGAGAGCCCTGAATGGACGAATCTGGCGAGATCACGTTTTCTTAAGTCATACGGAGCCATGAAGGGCATTAACATTTAATTCCTTCACGGGCTCTTCCCTCCTGCATACGCCAAGATAAGCAATCCGCTCTTTTTCTTTTTACAGGAGATAAGGCAAAAGGCTTTTTTTGTTTTTACATTTATAGACCGCCACTCCCCGAAGGCTCAGAGCGGTTTACAATAGTATGCATAAATACATAGAATACACATATAATAACCAACACATTACATAACATTAAACTATGATAAATACAAGAAGGTGGAAGTGAACTAAGGTTGCGTATCAGGTGGGATCGATAGTCAGTTTAGGGGCCGTAGGTAAGGTTAGGTACCGAGCAGCCCTATAGTCTGGTTCTAAGGGCCCATTCCGCAACCTCAATGCGGCCACACCTCCAAGTGATGGGGAGGGGACTCCAATCGGGTGGCAAGGAGGGGTCTCAACCATGGTGATTTGGGAGGTCCTCGCCGCTCCGTACTGGGCTCCTTTAGGAGAGTTCAAAGTTTCAGTCCGACTCCAGCTCCTGGCCATCAGACCCCAGAAAACTCTGAGGCCAAACCGCCAGTGCTGAAGTTTATTCATTTATTTTATTTATTTATTTATTTATTTATTATTTTGATTTGTATACCGTCCTTTCCAGATGGCTCAGGGTGGTTTACAGTGTATCGAACTACTAACAAGCATAAAACATAACAAATTAAAACAGTACCAAATAACAGTGTAAGAACAGACAAGATTGGAACAATTCCAGATAGGACGATTCCACCCTCCCAGGGAAGTTATAAGCTAAAAGCTTGCCGGAACAGCGCGGTTTTACATGCTCTCCGGAAAGCCATTAGTTCACCAATTGAACGAACTTCTGATGGTAGGCTATTCCACAAACAAGGTGCCGCCATGGAGAAGGCTCTCTGTCTAGTTGAAGACAGATGGATAGTGCGTAATGATGGAATCTGTAGAAGATTGAGGTCTTCTGAACAGAGGGATCTCTGGGGAACATATGGGAGTAGACGGTCCCTCAAGTACACCGGCCCCAGACCATGCAAGGCCTTAAAGGTCAATACCAGCACTTTGAAGATGACCCGGTGCTCAATTGGTAACCAGTGCAAACGCTGCAGAGTTGGAGTGATGTGAGCCCTGGCAGGTACTCCAGCCAGGAGTCTCGGTGCTGCGTTCTGCACCAGTTTGAGCTTCCGGATAACCGACAAAGGAAGGCCAATGTAAAGGGCGTTACAGTAGTCTAGCCTCGAGATGACCGTTGCCTGGATTACCGTGGCTAGGTCATTACCGGAGAGGTAGGGCGCCAGCCGCCTTGCTTGCCGCAGATGGTAAAAGGCAGATCTGCTGATAGTGGAGACCTGAGCCTCCATTGTCAGCAGCGGGTCCAACTGGACCCCCAAGCTCTTTACTAGGGATGACGGACGTAGTGCTTTGCCTTCCAGCACAGGCAGCCGGAGCTCGCATCCACCCGGGTGACCCAGCCAAAGGATCTCCGTCTTTGAAGGATTCACTCTCAGCCGACTGGCCCGTAGCCAACCAGTCACGGCTTCAAGGCATAGTTGGAAACGATCGGGTACAGAGTCCGTCCGTCCTTCCATCCATCCTCAGCACCAGCTGGGTGTCATCAGCGTACTGATGACACTCCAGACCAAAACTCCGCACCAGCTTAGCAAGGGGTCGCATGTAGATGTTGAATAGTAAAGGGGAGAGAATGGCCCCCTAGGCACCCCACAACTTAAGGAAAGCCTCTCAGAAACCATACCTCCTCTCTCCACTCGCTGGCCACGGTCAAGGAGAAAAGAGGACACCCATTTAAGGGTGGTCCCCCTGACCACTGCCATGGCCAGATGGTGGGTTAACAATGCGTGGTCAACGGTGTCAAAAGCTGTCGTAAGGTCTAATAATACGAGCAGCGCTGATCCCCCCTGATCTAGCTGGCAGAAGAGCTGGTCTGTGATGGCGACCAACACGGTCTCTGTCCCATGCCCAATGCGGAAGCCAGACTGGTAGGGATCTAATCTGGCTGTGTCATCTAGGAACTGCTGCAGCTGGCCTGCTACTGCCCTCCTTCCACTGTTGAATCTGTATTTCAGATGCTCCTCTGGTTCAGCTTCCGGTGCCCGTGTTTCAGTCCGCTTGCTGTTTTGGGCAGCCGGAGCTGCCGCTCTGCACTCCTTCCACTGTAGAACTCTCTGGTCGTTGCCGGATGTGGCGCTCTGTGACTGGCGCCCCCTCCGCTTCCTCCCAGCTCTGCAACCACGTCTACGTCGAGAGTGACCGATGGGTTGCTGGGAGGGAGCTTTCCCTGCGACATCCGCCTTCAAGCTGGTGGTCTCCACGTTGGCGACTTCAAGGTCGACCGCCATCTTGCTCAAAGCTTGTCTCTCCGAAAGGGAGAGACAGCAGCGTCAACAACAAAACTTTATTACGGTCACTGACCAGCACAAAGCGGGCACAAGCGCCCTGAGAAGGGAAGGACAACTCCCCATTAAGCAGTTATTTAAAATTAGATTAGAAATCAGTATAAAAATATATTTCAAAAGACAGGATATTGTAACAGGTATGGAATCTGTTACAATAGCAGCATCCTCGTCAATCTCCTGGTGCTCGGGGCACTGCTGGAGGGCCGGGATCCCTCTCCCAGGCTTCGAGGGAATCCAGCATCTCCAGCCCCAGGCTGCCGGACCTTCCCTCGATCTCCAGAGGCTCCGGCACGGCACATGGTCTCCCCGTCGCCCCCAAATCGTCCATCGTCGGTCTCGCCTCCTCCGCCAACCACCCTTTGGCCTGAAGGTAGGAGAATGGCCAAGCTCAGTATGTGGCCATCGCCCATGAATACAAGGCCCCAATTCCTGAAAAAATCCTCATCTTGATTGGAGATCGGAGCCACGCTGATGAGAAGCGCTTGCTTCTGATGACGATTACCACTGGATTCCCTTTTTAAAACTTCCTTCCCAGATCATGAACTTTTGTCTACTTTGTGCCGAAGGAGAAAAAAAAAGAAAAGAAAAATTACAGTGGGCCAGTCTTGAGAGTTTACATCTCATTTTGACTTCTTCCGCCGGAAAGCAATGAAAAAATGGCTCGCAGTAGAGAATGATTGTTTAACATAGGAAATTGAAGGATTTAGACCAGGGGTGCCCACACTTTTTCAGCACGCAAGCTACTTTTAAAACAACCAAGTCAAAAAGATCTACCTGCCGTGCATGCGCTTTTGCCGCCCGCGCAGCGCTACTTCTGCCCACGCGGCGCTCCTTCCGTGGGGCATTGCGGGAACAAGGGAGCGCCTTTCACAGGGGCGCGAGTTGGCCCTGCCTCTCTCTCGTCCGGAAGCAGCCTCCACTGCCAGCGAGAGAGAGGAAGGGCGGAGCGCAAGAGTGCAGGGCGGAGCGCGAGGGGAGGGAGGCAGGGCGGAGCACGAGGGTGTGCGAGCACAGGACAGAAGCGCCCCATCCAGCTGCAATCGACCTCATTTGGACTTGTGATCGACTAGTCGATTGCGATCAACTGTGTGGGCAGCCCTGATGTAGACCGTCACTGGAAAGCACACAATTGGGACTGTTTTTCAAAGGAGGTTGGCTATTTATGTTTTATTTATTTATTTATTCATGCTTATAGACCGCCACTCCCTGTGGGCTCAGGGCGGTTTACAACAGCAGTAAGATGCAATTACAATATAAATATAATAAGAACAGATCATTACTTAATACTAACTACAAGCACAGAACACTAAACTATAACAATGGGACTAGAGTCAGTGGTTCAGGTGAGGCATCGATGTTAGGGGGGCCAAAGGGGAAGGTGAGGTCCAAGGGGGGAGGCCTCCAAATCTTGCGGGCTGACCCGGAGTCCCAAGGAGAGTCGATCTTCCAAGGGGAGGGGGCAAGACACAGGACGGGTGGTTTAAAGGGTTCTCAACCCTAATAGATAGAGGAGTCATACGCCTCCTTAGTTCACCTTCTTCAGACTGTGATATTGCCGTTCGTCTCCAACTCCCGAAGTCCACTCCCCAGACAGTTCTGGCACGAAATCGTCGATAGCAGGCTTCGCGCCGCTGGGATCCACATCCGAAGGAAGTCAATGTCAACCCCACAACACTCTGGGGAGGCTCCACTGCCCTGGCGCCAACTCCCAGAGCTCCTCCACGGCATTCACCGGAAGTGATGCCGGGAGTGGGACGGCGCTGTTTCCGCTTCCTTCCTGCTCAACGTCCGTGCTTGCGCAGGCGTCCCACGTCCATCCGGGGGGGTGTCAGTCCAGTGACGTCGGCCTTGGGAGCGATCTCCGTGCCGGCATTCTCAAGGACATGCGCCATCTTGAGGGAGTCTCTTGGGGCCTCTCTCCCCGCACGGGAGAGACAGCGGCGCCGATAGCAATCTCCTGCTGCTCGGGGTGAGCAAATTCACAACCAGTTAGCCTTGGAGGCCTTTCTCCAGCTCAGCTGCATCACTTACCCAGTGGAAAACCAGGATGATAATGATGACCATTTATGTATTGGGTTGTGGTGAGTTTTCCGGATTGTCTGGCCATGTTACGTTTCACCCACATCTATGGCAGGCATCCTCAGAGGTTGTGAGATATATTGGAAACTAAGCATATTATTATTATTATTATTATTATTAAACTTTATTTATACCCCGCCCCATCTCTCAGAAGGGACTCGGGGCGGCTTACATGAGGCCAAGCCCAACAACACATAGTAAAACAACACAACAGCAAATAAAACCATACAATCACTATAACTTAATAAGCAATAAAAAACAACAACACAGTTTAAAAGCATTATGGCTTCTGAGCACTGCAGCCTTCGTGTGGGGGTCAAAGCGAAGGGGGCGGGGCCAAAGAAGAGGGACGTGCAACCCCTCCTAAATGGCCAGTTGCTCACCGCCCCCTTAAATGGGTTCACCGCCCCACAAATTCCCCTGAGCCGCCCACTGCCCCCTTGGATCGCCTCACCGCCCACCAGGGGGTGGTACCGCTCACTTTGAGAATCAGATCTAGAGTCTGACAGGGGCACACAGGAAGGCTCCATTAGGCATCATAATTTACCATTAGGCATTAGAAGGTCTCAGTGAGCATCCAATTGGTATTAGAAGGATCCAATGGGCATCAGAATTGACCAGTGGGCATCAGAAGGCTCCATTATGCACCAAATAGGGCATCAGAAGGTCCCAATGGGCATCTAGTGCAGTGTTTCCCCCTTAATACAGTTCCTCATGTTGTGGTGACCCCCAAACATAAAACTATTTTCATTGCTACTTAATATCCATTACCAACAGAAAATATTGTGTTTTCTGATGGTATTTGGCTATTCCCCCCCCACACACACACACACACACACACACCCTTGTGAGCCCCCAGGGGTCCCGATCCCAAGGTTAAGAAACGTTGCTCTATACCAGTGGTTCTCAAACTTTTCTGGCCTACTGCCCTCTCTCTCTCAAAAAAAATTGTTCACCGCCCCGCTAGAAATTAATTTTTAAATTTTTTTTAATAGCAATTAAACAGAAAGATATATGTATTAATGTTTCTACCTTTTTCGTAAAATATGCTTGTTTTTAGGTAAGGTTGCCCAGTGTTTTTTTCCATGAATCAATCAGGGCCAGCTAACACCTCCACCCAGGCAATAACCAGCCAGGCACTGAAGCTGAAAGGCCATTAAATGCTACTCAAGGTGGCCAACTGCAACATTCACACTTGCCTCAAGCAGACTAGACTTCTTTCTCCAATAGACTTCACAACCTCTGAGGATGCCTGCCGTAGATGTACCGTAGTTGAGGCAAAAGGTCACAAGCGCAAGTGTGTGCGCGCCTGCAAGTTGCAACAGGGCTGTATGGCGTGGGCGGAGTTAAGGAGAGGAAGGGGCGGGCTCTGCGCAGAGCCCGCCCCTTCCTCTCCTGAACTCCTCCTACGCCATAGAGCCCTGTTGGCGTGGGAGTAGTTCAGGAGAGCAAAGGGATAGGCTCTGTGCAGTGACAACACAACGCCAGGGTAACGCCACCGCCCCCCTTTCTAGGCTTCAGTGCCCCCCATTTCATCGGAGGCTTCTACCGCTCCCCCCTGAAATGCACGACTGCCCACCGGGGGGCGGTAACGCCCATTTTGAGAATCACCGCTCTATACAGTGTGTCGCCGCCTTGAGTCCCCATGGGGAGAAAGGCTGGGTATAAATAAGGTAAATAATAATAACCCGTTCATGTGTCAGCTACAGTGTACAGGTGTGTCATGCAAACATAACGACAAATGATAAAAATCTCAGAAATGTTATTATCCTACAAATCATATCTTTTTACAAATTTAAATGAAATGTTTTCATGAGATGTGTTGGGTCCCATACATTTTGTTGTTGTTATTGTTACATATATATATACGCTATCATACTGATGGCAGCTTGTTCAACTTAAGCCGTCTGAGGGCTCGCACTAAGACTCTCAACTATCTAGTCTGTGAGCTGCTTTTTGCTGATGATGCTGCCCTTGTCGCCCATTCAGAAGCAGAGCTGGTTGGGCTGGAAGTCAGCTTGAAGAAAACGGAAGTCCTCTACTAGCCCGCACCACAGAAAGAACACGATCATCCCCACGTCAGCATAGGCACATCTGTGCTTCAGTCCGTTCAGCAGTTCACCTCCCTGGGAAGCATCATCTCTTCAGACGCCAAGATTGGTAAAGAGATAAATCACAGATTAGCAAAGGCATATAGTGCATTTGGAAGGCTTCACAAAGGAGTCTGGAGCAACAAGCACCTGAGGCAAAGCACCAAAATCAGTGTGTACAGAGCTATCGTACTGTCTATTCTCCTCTATGGGTCTGAAACATGGGTCACCTATCGCCAACACCTATGACTCCTCGAACGCTTTAATCAGCACTGTCTTCGCACAATCCTAAATATACACTGGACCGACTATGTGACGAATGTTGCTCTCCTTGAGCAAGCAGGGATCACCAGCATTGAGGCCATGCTATTGAGAACACAGCTGCGCTGGGCAGGGCACGTCTCTAGGATGGAGGACCTCCGCCTCCCAAAGATACTACTCTACGGTGAACTCGCAAGAAAGGCGCCCCCAAGATATAAGGACTCCCTGAAATAACACCTCAGGCTCGGCCAGATTGATCACCAACAATGGTCCACCCTGGCCTCACATCGGGAGGCGTGGAGATGCACGATCCACAATGCTGCGGCCTCTTTCGAGATGACACGCTGAATGGTTCTCGAAGAGAAACGACAATGCAGAAAGAACCGCAACTTGGAAACAACATCACCCAAAGAGACTTTCTGCTGTGCTTTCTGCAACCGAACTTGCCTATCTCAGATTGGCCTTTTTAGTCATCAACGCGCTTGTAAAAAGCATGGGATGAGTCCTTCCTAAGAATCTTCGTTCGCGAAGTAATGCCAAGATTGAGATTGTTACTATTATTATTTAAAAGGTGTGTGTCACCAACATGAAATGCCTGGAAAGTTCTGCTTTCAATCGACCTTGAAGGACGGTTTGTGTCCAGGTCACCGAAACAAAATAAAATGGCGGACACAACACTATTTCAGACACAACACAATTTCCCATTGAGAGAGCCTGGGTATGCGAGGTAGCCAGAGGCCTCTCCCTCCCTGACCTTCATAAGCCTGATGGAGAAGGTTGAAGAGCTGCTCGGCTTGCCGCTTGAGCTCAGGATCCCGGTGCTTGTCCGGATGGTACAGCATACACAGCCGGCGGTAAGCAGCCTTCAGCTCTTCCTGAGAGGCCTGCGGGGGAAGAAAAGAAATCCAATTACCGCCACACCATCGAGACTGATAAGTCGCTATCTCCTCCAAAAATCTGCCCAGAAAGGGAAACCTATCCAGAACAGAATGGGAAACTGTAATGAGACTGTGCTTTGGGGGAGGCAGGAGTGAAGGGTTTGGCACAGTGAGGACGCTGCCTGCATCGCAAACAATCCGTTGGGCATCTTTCACACATTCAGCACTCTCCCAGGGTACATCCAGCTAGACAACATGCTTGGCTGTTTCTATCATCATTGTATGTGAGGCTTTGCTTGGGAATGGGAACTACGTGCCCTTCTGGCTGCTGCAGCCCAGCATCTGTCACACAATAATGCTGTTTTATTGCCTGTGGCTTCTAAGCACAAAGGGCTCGATCCAACTGGGAAAGCAGGGATCCACAGATAGCAGTGGAGTAGGCCAAGAAAGTTCTGGGTTGTTTATTTATTTAAAACGTTTATACCCCGGCCTTCTCACCTCCGAAGAGGGACGCAGGCTGGCAAACAGCAAGTATTCAATGCTAACATTTAAAATCTAAAAACATCATAAATCTATGTATATAATAAAAATCAGTGTTTGCGGGCGGTGGGTGGTGCGGAGGGAGGAATATGTGCCAGCGTTCCGATTGGCCGCCACTGTGGCATTATTTGCATAAAGGACACTGATTGGCCAGCCTCAGAACCCCGACACTCTAAGGCACCAGACAGAGGGGATTGGTTGCCACTGAAATGGTATTTGCATAAAGGACTCTGATTGGCCAATCACATTCCAACATTCTAAAGTGACTCAGAGGGAAAAGGAAAGGCCTCAGGCAGTCAGCCACTGCGGCCCACAGCAATGACGGATCAGGACCAAACTTGGCAAACAGGGGCCCAATGGCCCACTTCACAACCTGGTGTGGTTTAGGGCAGGATGGGCCACGAATGATGGGGTTTGCAGTACCTTCACCTCATTCACTTCCCAAACAATACTGTAGCCCCTATAAATCACAGACCAGGCCCACAATTGACAGAAAGGCTTCCTTAACTTGATTTTCCTGACTAGGCCTCAGCTCATGGGATATTGTTAGGCTTCCTCAACTTGATTTTCCTGACTAGGCCAGAAGACTCCGCTGCGTTGGGCAACAGGCCGGCACTGGAGCGAGTTGGCGGACTCCGAGGCGGACTCGCTGCCATCTCCGTGCCCTTCCCTGGTGCCAGAGCTACGACGAGAGCATCGAAGCCAGGGTAGGCGGGGGCAGCGTGCCCGCCTCACCCTCGTACTCGCTGCACCCCCCGTTCAGGGCCTCGGAGCCCAGCACACCCACCAACAGATATGAAGGCTCATCACATTCATTCTCCGCCAGGCCTGGGCCAACTTGGGTCCTCTAGAGGTTTTGGACTTCAACTCCCAGCATTCCTAACAGCCTCAGGCCCTGTCCTTTTCCCCCTCAGCCGCTTATAATAGTAATATAATAATATAATAAATAATACAATAATGTTATATATTATAATTTCAATATATTATAATGTCTATATATATACTATAATATAATAATTATGATATTAATACTAATAATATATGAATATATCTTGATATATTAATAGGTTAACATTAATGATGTGTAATATATAGTAAACTAGCTGTACCCGGCACGCGTTGCTGTGCCCTATTTAGGAGATGCGAGAAAGTCTGAGTATGTAAGGGTTGGAATTGTTGTTAGTGAATTGGGTATTTCTTCTGGTCATGCAGTTCTTTGCATTTGGTTCTCAGCTGTGCGTCGTGCAGTGACCTGTCGTCTGTGTCTCTGCTGCGCAGTGTGTTTCTGTTCTGGCGTTTGTTCTGCCCTTTTTTGTTTGATGTATGTAGCGTTGTGAGTGTGTCGTCCAATGCTGTTATTTTTAGAAGGCATGGCTTGTCTTTTGGGTCAGTTTCTGTCTGTGTGGAAGGAAGGAATGGTTTTTGTTTGTGGTGGTGGTAGGTGTTGTATGTACGGGGTCCCGTAAGGTTGGTGGGATGGGTTGTGATTGGAAGTTGTGTTGTGTTGTGTGGGTAGGAATTGCTGGAGAATTGCTCCCTCATAGAGTTTGGTTTTGACAGTTTAACCCTCAAACACCAACTGACAACTGAAATCTCTCAGCATTCTATCCTAGCCTTGGATGGCTCCTGCCAGTGTTGCTATGGTTACTCTTCCTCTCTGCATTTTGTGTGGGCCGATGTCGGCCAATGGCATTTGCTGGCAGCCACGGAGGATGCTGGGAAATGTAGGTTTTTTTACTCGTTGTTTTGGGGGCCTTTTAGGTTTTGGGGGGGAAGTTTCTTTGCTACAAACGTACCTTGCTTGAGGCCTATTTCTGTTGGCAAGTTTTGTGTTTCTGCGTTGTAAGGTTTCTCTGTTTGAGGTAGTCTTCACATGACGACTGTTCCTTTATATATATAGATATAGTAAATAAATAAATAGGTGCGGCCCTCCATAATTTTTTTTTGGCTCTCGTGTGGCCCCTTGGGAAAAATAATGGCCCACCCCTGCCTTAATGCTGTCTGATCAATGCAGAGGTCTGCCGCAGAAACAAAAGGTAGTGGTGTTTCGAAGGCTAATCTCTCTCAATCTCTCTCTCAAGGGCCAGCTGAGCTTATCATGGGCAGAAATGGCAGCTTTTTCAAATGCACCCAATGGGACCAGAGTCATTTCTGGTGACAAGCCAGAGTAGAGAGATTTCCTTCCTCTCCCTATTCATTCGTCTTGATTGGACGGCAAGGGAAGCAGATAGATTGCCAAAGAAGGCATCCATCCCTCCTCCGTTGCCTTCTGCTCCCTCTTTTCCACTCTCCTGGCTATGAGAATTAAAGTGGATGAGGAGGGAGTGGAATTTCTAGCTCGCCAATGACCTTCTTTAATCAAATTAGTGATAAATGGCTTAATGTGCTATTGATTAAGTAATAGAACTGAGCAGTTCCATTTTTCACAAATATCATGTTCAATAAAACGTTAGATGGGGCCTTTCATCACAAGCGAATCACTAAGGTCATTGGCTCAATATTTCATGAGCGATCGCCCCTCTCTTCAGCTGCCGCGGAAAATACTGACAACATTTCAAATTGTAATGCGATACATAAGTCACTAATAATGATATTTTAAGTTACATTCTTATTACTCAAATCCAGGGCAAAATTAAGAGGCGCGCTTGGTGCCGTCCGGGGGATTAAGCACATCCATTCCACATCTCAATCATCCAGTTACATTTCTGCAGGAAGTAAATCCATTACAAATTAAATGGCCAGAGACCGGGAAATGGCCGAAGGAGAGCTCCGATGCACAGTGCTGCTCATCTTCTTCCTCCTCCTCCCAAACCCATAAAGTTTAGTGACCTATTAATCTCTGAGATTATTAGCCAGCCCTCTGCAGAATCATGTTGATCCTGGCAAAAAAAGGATTTAAAAATACAGAAATGAGGTCTCACATAGCTTGGGCTTGGGGCAATGCAGAGTAGCTCAAACTAAGACCCAAAGCGAATCCGGTCCGCTAAATCAGTGTTTCCCAACCTTTTTTGAGCACACTTTTTACATTTACAAAATCCAGGGGCACACCACCTACCAAAATGACACAAAATGACACTCTAACACAGGAATACATCTATCTATATATATAAAATCCTTCATGTGGCGGTTCCTGTCTTATAGACAAAGAAACCACGCAAGGCAGATGCACGGAAACAGCCCACATACCCATAAAACCCTACGAGGTATGCATACCACACAAAAAAACCCAAAAAAGAACCAACGGCCACAAATCCAAAAAAAACCATTATGGACTACAACTCCCCCGGCAGTTTATGATCCCCCACACCACCTCCCTCGGGCAGATTAGAGTGTCGGAATGTTGGTGGAGCTGGCCTATTAGAGGCATTATGCAAATACTCCCTCAGTTAGAATGTAGAAGCTGGATCTCAGGGGAGCCACCCCCCCATGGCAATTTAGGAGTGTCGGAATGTTGGTGGAGCTGGCCAATTAGAGACATTATGCAAATGCTCCCCCAGTTAGAATGTAGAAGCTGGGAGCCACCCCCACTCTGGAAGTTTAGAGTGTCGGAATGTTGGTGGAGCTGGACAATTAGAGGCATTATGCAAATACTCCCTCAGTTAGAATGTAGAAGCTGGGAGCCACCACCCCCCCCCCCCCCAGCAGTTTAGAGTGTCAGAATGTTGGTGGTGCTGGCCACTCAGAGCCGTTGTGTAAAACAGACAGGTAATAAAAGGCAATCCAAAAGGTAGAAGCTGGTGAAGGGACTAGCAAAAGGAAGGGGGGGAAAGATAGGGAGGGAATGGAGAGAGGGAGACAAGGGGGGCAACAACTGAAACAGAAAGGGGAGGGATGGCAGGAAGGAGGGAAAGGAAAGAAGAAAGGGAAGGAGAAGAGGCAGGAGGATAGAGAGAAGAGAAAAGCTGAGGGATGAGGGGAAGAGGGAAGAAAGGAAGTATAAAAGTCAGGAAGGGATGTTACTGTTGGTCTTCGCCACATGCACACACGTATGTACATATAGACATGCACATATACACACATATATACATGCACTGAAATATACACATGCACATACATACACACATCTGTACTTACACACATCTACACATCTACACGCATATACATATACAAAAACACACATATACATACAGTAAGTACACACATATACACGCATATACAAATACACATATACATAAGTACACACACATACACACACACATATGTACACATAGACACAAATCCATATATATACATACATACACACACAAAACACATATATATAGACTGGGACACAGGAAAGAGAAAAAGCCACAGCAGCGCGTGGCTGGGTACAGCTAGTATAATTAATATGTTTTTAAATGTATTTATACTCTCAGTGTGAAACCTGGGCCTGTTTCGATGAGCACAACATAGATATCCTGGCAGGAATGGCAGAAAGACACAAACTTCCCACACAGAACTCCCATAACCAAGAGAAAATACTATAAGGGTTTGGTGGGCATTGACCTTGAGTTTTGGAGTTGTAGTTCACCGATATCCAGAGAGCACTGTGGACTGAAACAATGTTGGATCAGGACCATACTTGGCATGAATACTTAATATGCCCAAATGTGAACACAGATGGAGTTTGGGGAAAATAGACCTTGACATTTGGGAGTTATAGTTTCTGGGATTTAGTTAACACACAATCAAAGAGCATCCTGAACTCTTGCAACAATGGAATTGAACCAAATTTGGCATTTTGAACTCTCATTACCAACAGAAAGTACTGAAAGGGTTTGCTTGGGAGTTGACCTTGAGTTTGGAAGTAGTAGTTCACCTACACCCAGAGAGCACTGTGGACTCCAACAATGTTATATTATGTTGATGTTTGTTTTCTATACGGAATCACACTGTTGGAAGGAGGCTCACCACTTTAAGGTTCCTAAAACAGGCATGGGAAACCTTCGGCCCTCTGGGTGCTTTGGACTTCATCTCCCACCATTCCTCACAGCCTGAGGCCCTTTCCTGCTTAAATGGCTGAGGGGGAAAAAGGAAAAGGGCCTGAGGCTGCTAGGAATGGTGGGAGTTGGAGTCCAAAACGCCTGGAAGGTCCAAGTGTGCCCATGCCAGCTTTCGACAGAGACCTCTTCTTCCCCCTTCGCGCCCTTTCTTCCCCCTCCTGCCCAACACTTACTTTTTCTTCTCCACTGCCGCTTCTGCCGCCATTTTGATCCGAGGGGGCAGCGTGAGCGTGTTCAGGAGGGGAGGGGGGGAGGGAGGAAGACGTGACCTGTGCGGGCGCTACTGCGCAGACTCGCCCCAGAGCAAAGCGAGGCAAAGCGAGCAGAGCGAGGCTGCGAAGACGGGAGCCCAAATGGAGAAGAAAAAGTGTTCGGCAGGAGGGAGAAGAAAGGGGATTGGAGGTTCCCATTTCCCATGGCACACCTGATGATCGCTCACGGCACACTAGTGTGCCACGGCACACTGGTTGGGAAACACTGCTCTAAAGCACTCTATTCCAGGGCTGTCCAACTTCTACGGGCCCAGGGGCCGGAATTCCGGTCACTGATCACCTGGGGGGCCGAAGGGTCTGCCTCCGCCCCTGGCTCCGCCCTCTCCCTGGCTCCACCCCTCCCCCAGCTCCGCCCCCTCCCCGGCTCCAATTTACTTACAATTGACCTTGAGTTGTGGAGTTGTAGTTCACCTCCACCCAGAGAGCACTGTGGACTCAAATAATGATGGATCTGGACCAAACTTGGCATGAACACTCAATATACCCAAATGGGAACACTGGTGGATTTGGGGGAATGTTTCCTAATACCTTTGAGTTATTTGAGTCCACACTCAAATTGGGACACACCAAAAAAAAACCCAAACACCTCAATGCCGTCGCAGGGCTTGATGGGGCCTCCTTTCCCAGAGGCGGGTGGAGGAGACCCAAAGAGCTCCCTCTCCCTCCCTGAAGGGAAAACAAGCCGGGGGCAGGCACAAAGGAAGCCACGCACCCTGCACGCGGGAGAAGGCAGCACAACAAGGGGAGGGGCGCGGAGGAGGGGAAGAAAGCGTCGCCAAGGAAACCGCTGAGGGACCCTCCCCCCGCACCCAACGTCCCCCGTGTTTTTAGATTGATTGATTCGAGCCAGGCCCTTCCTTACCCATACTGCGGGAGCCCCGCCACAGGGCCGAAGTGCCAACGTCGCCGCCATTCTCGAAGAGCCCCGCTGGAGCCGAGGCCAAGCTCAGGCCGGCCGCAGCGGCTTTCCCATCCGCAGGGCGGGACGCGAGGGCCCTCCACAGGAAGAGGACGGAGCCAGGAGGGGCTTTCCTGCCTCACTCCCTCCTCCCTCTCTCTGAGGGAATGGGGCTGGCCTGGAAGCAGCCGCAAGGGAGGAGGAGGCCGCAAATCCCACAGTACCCGAGAGTTCAGCAGCTATCGCGAGTCTACGCAGCCACAGACGAGATTTCGACCTCCCTCAAAATCCCGTCTGTGGCTGGCGAAGCGATGCTTGCCAAAACCCGGAAGTAGGTATTTCTTTTTATTTTTAAAAAATTTTAATTTGTATTTTATTAAAACAAGTTTGGGGGCCGGAGGGAAGGGGCTCGGGGGCCGTGTACGGCCCCAGGGCCGCCTGTTGGACAGCCCTGCTCTATTCTATTGTTCTGCCTGTCGGTCAGCCCCAACAAAAAGATTCACTTGTAAAGATAGATCTAAGTATGGCTAAAGGTATTTCACCTTATTGCCCAAATGCTGGTGCTTTTTATGGTTCTTCTGAGTGTAGTTAAGTCAATTCCTGAATCAGAACTGCAACCATATAGGCTCCTAAACAGCCACTTGCCTGGCTAAAAGGATGACTATTGCAACTCACGCAAATAACAAAAGGTGGAGTGTTTGAGCTTTGAGAAAGTGAGCCTTGCTCTAGGCCTAGGGCAGTGTTTTTCAACCTTTTTTGAGCCGCGGCACATTTTTTACATTTAAAAAATCCTGGGGCACACCACCAACCAAAATGACACAAAATGACACTCTAACACAGTAATACATATAGTTAATATGTTTTTTTAATGTATTTATACACTCAATGTGAAACCTGGACCTGTTTCGATGAACACAACATAGATATCCTGGCAGGAATGGCAGAAAGACACAAACTTCCCACACAGAACCCCTATAACCAAGAGAAAATACTATAAGAGTTTGGTGGGCATTGACCTTGGGTTTTGGAGTTGTAGTTCACCTATATCCAGAGAGCACTATGGACTGAAACAATGTTGGATCAGGACCAAACTTGGCATGAATACTCAATATGCCCAAATGTGAACGCAGATGGAGTTCAGGGGAAATAGACCTTGACATTTGGGAGTTGTAGTTTCTGGGATTTATAGTTCCCCTACAATCAAAGAGCATTCTGAACCCCACCAATGATAGAACTGGGCCAAACTTCCCACACAGAACCCCCAGGAGGCAAGAGGAGGTCTCTACTTGGGGAAAGGGAGGTGAACGCAGATGGAGTTTGGGGGAAATAGACCTTGACATTTGGGAGTTACAGTTTCTGGGATTTATAGTTAACACACAATCAAAGAGCATCATGAACTCTTGCAACAATGGAATTGAACCAAACTTGGCATATTGAACTCTTATTACCAACAGAAAGTACTGAAAGGGTTTGCTTGGGAATTGACCTTGAGTTTGGAAGTTGTAGTTCACCTACACCCAGAGAGCACTGTGGGCAGGAGGGGGAAGAAAGGGTATTAGAGGTTCCAATTTCCCACGGCACACCTGATGATCGCTCACGGCACACTGGTTGGGAAACACTGGCCTAGAGACCATGGATTCTTCTGAAGAGCGGCTTAAAGAGCTGGGTCTGTTTAGCAGCAGAAGAGAAGGTTGAGAGGAGACATATTTCAACAGGATGAAGAACCTCCTGACTGTAAGAAAAGCTGTTCAACAATAATACTCGCTGCCTTGGAGTCCGGTGGAGCAGTGATTCCCAACTGCTGTTCTGCGGCACACTACTGTGCCGTGAGCGATCACCTGATATGCCTCGGGAAAACGTCTCTTCCCCCCTGTCTTCCCCCTCCTGCCGAACTCCTGCTGCTGCTGCTTGGGGGAGGAGGAGGATTAGGAGGAGGAAGGGCTGGGCAGCGAAGAAGAAGAAGGGGCTGGGGCACCGCCTCCTTCGGCTGTTTCCCCAGCCAGCCAGCCTGCAAACGAGGGAGGGCGGGGAACGGAAGCGGAAGTGAGAAGCGCAGTCCGAGGCAGGCCCACCGGCTTCTTCTTTCGAACCGCAGGAAAGAAGGAAAGCAGGCAGGCAACCGCGGACCGAGTGAGCGCCTTCCCTTCTGGTGTGGAAGAGGGAGAGAGCCATTCAGGAAGGTTCAGAATGCTCTTTGACTGTAGGGGGAACTATAAATCCCAGCAACTCCCAAATGGCAAAACTGTAACTCCATCAAATGGCATATTGAGTATTCTTTCATTTCCAGAAATTTCAGTCCATCTGTGTTCAAAGTCAAAGTCAATTGGGCATATTTCTGTTGGTAATGAGAGTTCAATATTTTGGTTCAATTCAAGAGTTCAGGATGCTGGTCCTCTCTGGATATAGGTGAACTACAACTCCAAAACTCAAGGTCAATGCCCACCAAACTCTGATAGTATTTTCTCTTGGTTATGAGAGTTCTGTGTGGGAAGTTTGTGTCTTTCTGCCATTCCTGCCGGGATATCTATGTTGTGTTCATCGAAACAGGCCCAGGTTTCACACTGAGAGTATAAATACATTTAAAAACATATTAACTCTTAAGTATTACTGTGTTAGAGTGCCATTTTGTGTCATTTTGGTTGGTGGTGTGCCCCAGGATTTTGATGTCTTCATCGAAACAGGCCCAGGTTTCACACTGAGTGTATAAATACATTTAAAAACATATTAACTCTTACGTATTACTGTGTTAGAGTGCCATTTTGTGTCATTTTGGTTGGTGGTGTGCCCCAGCATTTGGTAAATGTAAAAAATGTGCCACGGCTCCAAAAAGGTTGGGAAACACTGCGGTGGAGGCTTCTTCTTTGGAGGCTTTTAAACAGAAGCTGGGTGGCTATCTATCAGGGGAGCTTTGATTGTGCTTTTCCTGCCTGACAGAAGGAGGTTGGACTAGATGGCCCTTGGGGTCCCTTCCAACTCTATGATTCTATTATTGCTTCAAGCTGCTGTTGGACTTCAGCTACCAGCATTCCTCCAACCATATCTGGGGAATCACCTGATTCCTACCCACAGTTTATGGTATTTTAGGATTGGGATGGGATTTTTTGGACAAAATAATCCCTTGGCGCAGTGGTTTGCTTGTTTTTCTGTATTTCAGGAAGGCGAGGGAAGCCATTTCCTAAGCTCTGTTCCTGGCTGCCAGCCTTCTGTTGGGAAACAGTCCTTCGGTCCAGCTTGGATTTATGAGCCATCCTGTTCAATGAGCTGTCCTAACGCTCTTGCATTTTGAAAGACCCCAACAAGTCCCATTTCTCAGTGCAGATATATTATCCGCATTTCCATCCCCGTTGGCCAGTCACCTGGGAGTCACACGAAAATGAGCTCTCCTCCCTTCTCTGCCAACAACGCTGCCTTTCCCACTTCATAGACACACTGCTCTGCTTCCGTGGTCCCAAACAGAAACAAAACTGACAACTGTGACGAAGATAAGTTGGACAAAAGGCATGGCCTAAAGCTGTTATTGTGAGGCCATCCAGACACTGGGAGGATTGGAACTCCCAGCATGCTTCACTGCAAATATATGGCTGCATTTTTCCGTCCTATAAGGTCCAGAGATGTCGTCAAAGGCTTTCATGGCCAGAATCACTGGGTTGCTGTGAGTTTTTCGGGCTGTATGGCCACGTTCCAGAAGCATTCTCTCCTGATGTTTTCCCACATCTATGGCAGGCATCCTCGGAGATAGGAAAGAAAGGGAGGGGGCTTACTGTGACAACAAACACAGAAAACACAGTGTCAAACTGTGGCTAGAAGGTAGGAAATAATGGCTGCTAATAAAGTAGTCACATGAAACACCAGACTTAAGTGTCTCTATAGAACTTGTATTTGAAGTAACCATATTATAGAGCAGGGCTGCCCAGGAAGTTGATGGCGATCGACTGGTCGATCCCAGGACCGAAGGAGGTCGATACCAGCCGGATGGGGCACTTCTAGAGGGGGTGGAGCCATGCCGCGCCAAGCGCCACCCCCTCCCCCAGCTTCAGCGCTACCACAGCTTTTTCAGCCTTGAGGAGGGTCGTGCCAAGCCAGTAGTGGCTAGCTATGCCACCACTGGATTGGCACTGCCCCTCTAGCCTGGAGAAGCTGTGGTAGAGCTGAAGCCAGAAGGGGAGGGGGCGGAGCCATGCCGCACCAAGCCCCTCCCCCGGCTTCAGCGCTACCACAGCTTTTTCAGCCTTGAGGAGGGTAGTGCCAAGCCAGTAGTGGCTAGCTATGCCACCACTGGATTGGCACTACCCTCCTCCTGAGCCTGTGGTAGAAGCTGTGGCAGGCGGAGCTGGCCGCCAAGCCCCGCCCTCCCCCAGCTACAGCTCTATCACAGATTCTTCAGCCTTGGCTAGGTGGCTAGCTATGCCACCACTGGCTTGGCACCTCCCTCACCTGGAGAAGTAACCATATTATAGAGCAGGGCTGCCCAGGAAGTTGATGGCGATCCAGGACCGGCCGGATGGAGCACTTCTAGAGGGGTGGAGCCAGCGCTAGCTTCAGCAGCTTTTTCAGCCTTGAGGAGGGTAGTGCCAAGCCAGTAGTGGCTAGCTATGCCACCACTGGATTGGCACTACCCTCCTCTAGCCTGGAGAAGCTGTGGTAGCGCTAAAGCCAGAGAGGGAGGGGGCGGAGCCAGGCCGCGCCAAGCCCCGCCCCCTCCCCCAGCTACAGCTCTATCACAGCTTCTTCAGCCTTGAGGAGGGTAGTGCCAAGCCAGTATTGGCTAGCTATGCCCCCACTGGCTTGGCACTCCCCTCCTCAAGCCTGGAGAAGCTGTGGTAGCGCTAAAGCCAGAGAGGGAGGGGGCGGAGCCAGGCTGCACCAAGCCCCGCCCCCTCCCCCAGCTACAGCTCTACCACAGCTTCTTCAGCCTTGAGAAGGGGTAGTGCCAAGCCAGTAGTGGCTAGCTATGCCACCACTGGCTTGGCACTACCCTCCTCAAGCCTGGAGAAGCTGTGGTAGCGCTAAAGCCAGAGGGGGGCGGAGCCAGGCCGTGCCAAGCCCCACCCCCTGCTCCGCCCTGCTTCTCTCTCAGTAGATCTTTCTGACTTGGTTTTATTATAAGTAGCTCGCATGCTGAAAAAGTGTGGGCACCCCTGTTATAGAGACACTGAAGTCTGGTGCTTCACGTGACTACTTTATTAGCAGCCATTATTTCCTATCTTCTAGCCACAGTTTGACACCGTGTTTTCTGTGTTTGTAGGCATCCTCAGAGGCCACCCCCAGCTCCTTCAAAGTCAAGCCAGGATTTGACATAATGATGTGTGGGAATGAATGGAAGAATGGAAACACCAGTAAAATATTAAGGCTTGCAATGACCAACTACCTGCTTGCTAGACTGTAATTTTATTTATTTATTTATTTATTTGAATTTGTAGACCGCCACTCCCAAAGGCTCGGAGCGGTTTACAACACAACTCAGTATCAGACAGTGGATAAAACATAGAATAAGATATACATAAAACAGTAGATAAAATATGTTTAAGTCACAGGGTTCCAAACGTTTGTCTAAACAAATGCGTCTTGCAGGCTCGACGGAAAGAAGCCGAATTTCGTAGAGCCCGCATTTCCGATGGTAACAAATTTGAGAGGGCCAGGGCAATGATAGAGAAGGCCCTGCGCCGCGTTGAAATCAGGTGGAAAGACCTCACACTAGGAATGGCAAGGAGATTCTGGTCTTCAGAACGGAGTGATCTCGGGGGGGTATATGGAATCAGGCGATCCCGTAGGTACACTGGCCCCAGACCACGTAAGGCCTTGAAAGTAAGAACTAGCACCTTGAAAGTGATCTGGCATTCAATTGGCAGTCAGTGCAGGTGTAATGTGGCAGCTCGCGGACTCCCCTGCGAGGAGCCGAGCTGCAGCATTCTGCACTAGCTTAAGCTTCCGGATCAGAGTCAAGTGTAGGCCAATGTACAGAGTGTTACAGTAGTCAAGTCTTGAGATGACCGTAGCTTGGATTACCGTGGCCAGGTCGTTCCATGAGAAATAGGGAGCCAGACGCTTCGCCTGTCGCAGGTGGAAGAATGCGATTCTGCTGACATTGGAGATTTGAGTCTCCATTGACAGCAGGGGGTCCAAATGGCCACCCGGGCTTTTTACTGATGATGACGGGCAAAGAGCCTCGCCATCCAGGGTCGGCAGTTGGATTTCCCTATCTCCCGGACGACCCAGCCAAAGGATCTCCGTCTTCGCCGGATTCACCTTCAACCTACTGGCTCGCAGCCATCCAGTAACAGCTTCAAGGCATTGATGGAAATTATCGGGTTCGGATTCAGGTCGGCCTTCCATCCCCAGAATGAGCTGAGTGTCATCCGCGTACTGATGACACTCAAGCCCAAAGCTACGTACCAGTTGAGCAAGTGGTCGCATATAGATGTTAAATAACAGAGGGGAAAGGATGGCTCCCTGAGGGACCCCACAAGACAGGGGGGAACCCCCCGAAACCAGCCCGCCCCTCTGCACTTGCTGCTTCCGATTGTGGAGAAATGAGGACAGCCAATCTAGAGCTGTCCCCCTCACTCCAGCCACGACAAGGCGGTGCGTCAAAAGATCATAATCGACTGTATCAAACGCTACTGTGAGATCCAATAACACAAGCAGTGGCGATCCGCCTTGGTCAAGCTGGCAGCGCAGCTGGTCTGTGATGGAGACCAAGACCATCTCCGTCCCATGCCCAGAACGGAAGCCGGACTGGAAGGGGTCTGAACCAGCTATGTCGTCAAGGAAAGTCTGCAACTGCTCCATTGCTGCCCTTTTAACCACCTTGCCCAGAAACGACAAGTTCGAAACTGGGCGATAGTAATTAAAAGTTGCTAATAAGAACTGAAAAGTAAACTCTGATAAGAACTGGGACAGTGATAACAGAAATCTTTACAATGTTAAGAAGGAAGTCAACACAAGGCTAACACCAATCAAGAAGAATCAACATCTGGCCAGGAAACTGAGATGGAGCCAGGGTGGAAGACATCTATCATTAATTTACAGCTTTGGGATTACATCAGCAGAATATTCCTATAAAAGACTCAGTCTAATAATGCTCACGTTGTGACAAACCCGATATAACACCTGTCCTATACCGAATGCATTGGCTTCCGGTTGAATTTCGTATTACTCACAAGGTGCTGGTTCTAATCTTTAAGGCCTTGTATGACCAAGGGCCGGAATACCTACGGGGAACGCCTCTCTCTGTGCCGATCCTGGAGATCACCTCGCTCAGACCATCAAGATCTACTACAGGTCCCAGGCCCTAAGGAAGCCCATCTAACATCAACCCGGCGCAGAGCTTTCTCGGTAATCGCTCCATCACTCTGGAACGCCCTCCCTCCTTACATCAGAGCCATCCGTGATCTAAAAGATTTCCGCATGGCTTGCAAAACGTGGCTGTTTGAGAGGGCGTTCGACTGAGAACTGTTAGATTGTCAATTGTTTTTAGATGTTTTTAGATGTTCAGGCATTCAGCTTGTGTTTTACTGTAAGTTGCCCAGAGCCAACTGGGATGGGCGATTAATAAATCCCAAAATCAATCAATCAATCAATCAATCTGCATACAGGTGACACTGCACCCCGAAACTCCGGATGACCCCCCAGTGTCTTTATACACTTAAAATGGCAGGCTGGACACCGTACCCGATTGTTTCCATCAATGCCTTGAAGCTGTGACTGGATGGCTGCGTGCCAGCCAATTGAAGGTGAATACGTAGAAGACGGAGATCCTATGACTGGGTCGCCCTGGGTTGGATGGATGCCGGCTGCCTACCCTGGATGGCGAGCCTGGACGGTTTTATTATGTGTTTTATGTAAACCGCCCCGAGCTTGCTGGAAGGAGCGGTATATAGAAATGAACAATAAATAAATCTATCTATGTATATAATAAAAGTCAGTGTTTGCAGGCGGTGGTGCGGAGGGAGGAATATGTCCCAGGGATTCAATTGGTTGCCACTGTGGGATTATTTGCATAAAGGACACTGATTGGCCAGCCTCAGAACTCCAACATTCTACGGCCCCAGAGGGGATTGGTTGCCACTGAAATGGTAAAGAGCCTGGGGGGTCCAATTGGACCCGCTGCTATCGATGGAGATGCAAATCTCCACGGTATGCAGGACTGCGTTTTTCCATCTACGGCAGGCTAGGTGGCTGGCTCCCTACTTGACCAGAGACGACTTGGCTACGGTGATCCAGGGGATGGTCATCTTGAGACTGGACTACTGTAACACCCTCTACATTGGCCTTCCCTTGTCTGCAATCCGGAAACTCAAGCTGGTGCAGAATGCTGCGGCTCGACTGCTGGTGGGAGCACCTGCACGAGAGCACATCACACCTATCCTGCAGCAACTGCACTGGCTACCAATAGAGTACCGGATTGTTTTCAAGGTGCTGGTATTGACCTTTAAGACCTTGTATGGTCTAGGGCCGGTGTACCTGAGGGACCACCTGACCCCGTATGTTCCCCCGAGATCACTACGCTCGGAAGAGCAAAATCTCTTAGTAGTTCCATCTATCAATTCCTGCGGTCTGTCAACAACTAGACTGAGAGCCTTTTCTGTAGTGGCACCATCACTATGGAACTCAATGACAGATGGAGTTCGTGCCATTAAGGAACTGGCCCCGTTTCGGAGAGCCTGCAAGACATCCCTTTTTAGGCAGGCCTTCAACCTTACTGGCTCTTGATTAAAGCTGTCCAAAGTTGTTAAATGTTAAGTAGATTGCTTGCTTTTATGCTCTGTTTTATGCTTTGTTTTAATATTGCTGCATTAAATCGAGATGTTGTGGTTTTATTATGTGTTTTATGTAAACCGCCCCGAGCTTGCTGGAAGGAGCGGTATATAGAAATGAACAATAAATAAATCTATCTATGTATATAATAAAAGTCAGTGTTTGCGGGCGGTGGTGCGGAGGGAGGAATATGTCCCAGGGATTCGATTGGTTGCCACTGTGGGATTTTTTGCATAAAGGACACTGATTGGCCAGCCTCAGAACTCCAACATTCTACGGCCCCAGACAGAGGGGATTGGTTGCCACTGAAATGGTATTTGCATAAAGGACTCTGATTGGCCAACCACATTCCAACATTCTAAGGCGACACAGAGGGAAAAGGAAAGGCCTCAGGCAGTCATCCACTGCGGCCCACAGCAATGACGGATCAGGACCAAACTTGGCAAACAGGGTGTGGTTTAGGGCAGGATGGGCCACGAATGATGGGATTTGCAGTACCTTCACCTGATTCACTTCCCAAACAACGCTGTAGCCCCTATAAATCACAGACCAGGCCCAAAATTGACCGCAAGGCTTCCTTAACTTGATTTTCCTGACTAGGCCTCAGCTCATGGGATATTGTTAGGCTTCCTCAACTTGATTTTCCTGACTAGGCCCCCAACAATGACAGAGCAAGACCAAACTTGGCACACAGACCCCCCAAGGTGCACCCTACATCCTGGTGCAGTTTGAGGGATGGGACTTGCAGTACTTTAATTCACTTCCTTAAAGCACTGTGGCCCACACCAATGACGAATCAGTACCAAACTTGGCACACAGAGGCCCAATGGCCCACTTTACAAACCTGCTGCGGTTTACGGCACGATGGCTCACAAATGATGGGATTTGCAGTACCTTCACCCAATTTATTTATTTCCACCACTTCTACCCCACTTCTTTTCAACTCCCGAAGGGGGACTCAGAACGGCCTAACAATAGCAACGATTCGATGCCACACAGTATACATATAATAAAACCAAACAGTTAGGATTAAAATACATTAAAATACAACTAGAATTAAAATACATTAAAATACAACTAGAATTAAAATACATTAAAATACAATTAACATTAAAATGCATCATGTACATTCACAACAGTTAAAACAGTATTCCATCCATAAAGCATTAGGTCTTGTCCACCAGTTTGCCATCTCAATCCAATCTAAAGTGCCATATCGTGCTAATGTAATTCGGTCTTTGACGACGGTCCCTACTGTCCCAAAAAATAGTGATCAGGCCCTCACTGCCGGTGCTTTCCAGAGCTTCTTCACAGACAAGATACTAAGCCTCCGCCGGGACCTTCCAGCCACGGTTGACACAGTAAGAGAACTTGAGACCCGTGGCCCTCCGCCGGGCCCACCCTCGACCGGTTTCGCCACTGGACGCAGATGCTGTTGATAAGATAGTGGCTGCAACTAGGCCTACCACCTGCTCCCTCGACCCGTGCCCCTCCTGGCTTGTTAGATCGTGCCTGGAGGGGTTACGTGGGCCTCTGTTGAACATCGTAAACAGCTCCCTTGAGCAAGGAGTCTTTCCAGAGTGCTTAAAAGAGACGGTGGTAGCTCCATTACTGAAGAAACCGTCACTAGACCGGCGGTTCCCTCCAACTACCGACCAGTGTCGAACCTTTCGTACCTGGGGAAGGTAGTTGAGAGGGCAGTAACGGAGCAGTTGCAGTCCTTCTTAGATGATCCAACATGGCTAGACCCCTTCCAGTCCGGCTTCCGTTCGGGGCATGGGACGGAGACGGTTCTGGTCTCCATCACAGACCAACTCCGCTGCCAGCTCGACCAAGGCGGGTCTGCGCTGCTCGTGTTATTGGACCTCACGGCAGCGTTTGACACGGTCGACCACAATCTATTGATCCACCGCCTGGCCGTGGCTGGAGTGAGGGGACAGCCCTTAAATGGCTGACCTCCTTCCTCCACCAGCGGTCTCAGCGTGTGAGGAGGGGGGCGAGGTGGTCTCCGAGGGCTCCCCACTACTCTGTGGGGTCCCCAGGGGCCATTCTCTCCCTCTGTTATTTAACATCTACATGTAGCCGCTTGCACAGCTGGTGCGGAGTTATGGGCTGGAGTGTCACCAGTACGCTGACGACACCCAGCTCATTCTGAGGATGGAGGGCAGGCCGGGTTCTGTCCCCGATAATTTCCAACACTGCCTCGAAGCCGTTACTGGATGGCTGCGAGCCAGTAGGTTGAGGGGTGAATCCGCGAAGACGGAGATCTTGTGGCTGGGTCGCCCGGGTGATGTTAATGTCCAGCTTCCGAGCCTGGACGGTGCGGTGTTATGCCCATCGCCTTCCGTCAAGAGCCTGGGGGTCCATTTGGACTCCCAGCTGACCATGGAGGCCCAGGTCTCTGCGGTCAGCAAGATCGCTTTTTTACATCTGCGACAGGCAAGGAGGCTGGCCCCTATCTCTCCCGGAACGATCTGGCCACGGTGATCAAATCCACGGTCAACTCGAGGCTAGATTACTTTCATGCGCTCTACGTTGGCCTTCCTCTGTCGGTGACCCGTAGCTCAGGCTAGTGCAGAACACTGCCGCCCGGCTCCTGTCTGGCACGCCAGCTGGCGCCCACATAACACCTGTTTTGCAGGATCTGCACTGGCTGCCAATTGAGCACGGATCACCTTCAAAGTGTTGGTCCTCACCTTTAAGGCCTTACACGGCCTGGGGCCAGCGTATTTGAGGGACCGTCTCACCCCATATTGCCCTCCGAGATCACTTCGGTCTGAGGACTCCAATCTCCTGGAGATACCTTCAGCTAAACTCGCAAGGCTGACTGCTACCCGCCGGAGGGCGTTCTCTGTCATAGCACCTCCACTGTGGAACGCCTCCCGGCCGGAACTCGGGCTTTGAAGGACTTGCTCCCGTTTAGACGGGCCTGTAAAACATACCTGTTTAAGCAGGCCTTTGGTGAGTAAGTCCTGCCCATGCCCCGCCATCTATTCGTTCTTCTGAGGATGATGTGCTGTTCATTGTGTTAACTGTGTTATTAATTACTGTACTGCTGTTGTTTTTAATTGTTTTTAACTGCTTATTGCCTGTATTTTACTGTGCCCTTCGGCTCCTGTAAGCCGCCGCGAGCCTCAGGGAATCGGCGGCATAGAAGCCCGAATAATTAAATAAAAAATAAAATAAATAATGTGCAAACTCTTGGTCCCATAACCAGGATTTCACTTTTTTCTGAATGCCAGGAGGGATGAAGCTGATCGAATATCAATAGGGAGTGTGTTCCACAGACGGGAGCCACCACCGAGAAGGCCCTATCCTCGTCCCCACCAGCCGCATTTGAGAAGTTGGCGGGAGCGAGAGCAGGGCCTCCCCGGATGATCTTAAGATACGAGGTGGGACGTAGCAGCTGATGCGTTCGGACAAGTAAGCTGGGCCAGAACCGTATAGAGCAGGGGTGCTCACACTTTTTCAGCATGCGAGCTACTCTTAAAGCAACCAAGTCCAAAAGATCTACCTGCCCCCGCCGCCGTGCGCTCCCGTGCGCTCCCATTGCTGCGTGCTCTTGCCACCGTACGTGCTCTTACTGTTGTTTTCCGCCCGCGCAGCGCTTCTTCCGCCTGCGGGGCATTGCAGGAAGGAGAAAGCACGAGGCAGGGCATCCAGAGGGAGTGCTCCGCCCTGCCTGTCTCGCCGGCAACGGAGGCTGCACAGCTGCTTCTGGATGAGAGAGAGGCAGGGCACTCCCTCCACAGGCCCCGCCTTGTGCTTCCTTCTTCCTGCAATGCCCAGCAGGTGAAAGAAATACAGTGAGAGCAGAAGCCAGCAGCAAGAGCGAGCGTGCGCGCAGGGTGTGCGCGCATGGCAGGAGCGCGCCGTCCGGCTGGTGAGGCCCAAAGATCACCTGGAAGAGGGCCGAAGATCTACTAGTAGCTCCCGAGCTACCTAATGAGCACCCCTGCTATAGAGCTTTAAACGTCAAAAACCAGCACTTTGAGTTGAGCTCGGAAGTGGACAGGCAGCCAGTGGGGCTGACACAACAGGGGGTGGTATGCTCCCTGTATGTAGCTCCCATTAGTAGTCTGGCTGCCGCCCGTTGGACTAATTGCAGTTTCCGAACTGTCTTCAAAGGCAGCCCCACGTAGAGTGCGTTGCAGTAATCTATTCGGGATGTGACCAGAGCGTGGACGACCGTAGCCAGATCAGACTTCCCAAGGTCCGGGCGCAGTTGGCGCACGAGTCTTAACTGTGCAAAAGCTCCCCTGGCCACCGCCGAGACCTGGGCTTCCAGGATCAGCAATGAGTCCAGGATCACTCCCAGCCTGCGAACCTGCGTCTTCAGGGGGAGGGTGACCCCATCCAACACAGGCTGTAACCCTATGCCCTGCTCGGCCTTTCGACTGACCAGGAGGACCTCTGTCTTGTCTGGATTAAGTCTCAATTTGCTAGCCCTCATCCAGTCCGACACAGCGGTCAAGCACCGGTTCAAAGTTTGGACAGCCTCCTTGGTGACAGGTGGGAAGGAGTGACAGATCTGGACGTCACCTGCGTACAGATAACACCTGACTCCGAAACTCCGAATGATCTCTCCCAGCGGTTTCATGTAGATGTTAAATAACAGTACTTGCAGTACTTTAATTCACTTCCTTAGAGCACTGTGGCCCACACCAATGACGAATCAGGACCAAACTTGGCACACAGAGGCCCAATGGCCCACTTTACAAACCTGCTGCGGTTTACGGCGGGATGGCTCACAAATGATGGGATTTGCAGTACCTTCACCCAATTCATTTCCCACAGAACATTGCAGCCCCTACAAATCAGAGACCAGGCCCAAACTTGGCACACAGAGTACCCATGACCCACTCTACATCCTGGAGCAGTTTTGAGTGGGACGGACCACAGATGATGGGAGTTGAAGTACCTTCACTCACTTTCTGAGACCGCTGCCACCCTCATCCAATGACTGATCAATTTATTTATTTTATTTATTTATTTCCGGCATTTTACCCCGCTCTTCTCAACCCCCGAGGGGGGACTCAGAGTGGCTTCCAAAAAGGCACAATTCGATGCCAACACAGTAAAACACATAAAACACAGTATAAAACCCCCCAAAACATTACACATTAAAATACAATTACATCAACATATCATACACATTCTTTTAAGTTAAAAAAAAGGTGCTGCCTTGTGCTAGTGTGCAAACGCCTGGTCCCATAGCCAGGCTTTTACTTTTTTCCTGAATGTCAGGAGGGATGGAATTGATCGTATGTCACTAGGAAGCGCATTCCACAGATGGGGAGCCACCACCGAGAAGGCCGTCTCCCTCGTCCCCAGCCGCATTTGAGAAGTCGGCGGGAGCGAGAGCAGGGCCTCCCCGGATGATCAAGACCACACTTGGCACACAGAGCCCCCATGACCCACTCTACATCCTGGTGCAGTTTGGAGAACGGGGGACCATGGATGATGGGACTTCGACTTCCTTCCCTCACTTCCAGAGACCGCTGCAACCCTCATCCAGAGAATGGCCAAGACCAAATGTGACACACAGAGCCCCCGTGACCCACTCTACATCCTGGTGCTGTTTGGAGGGGGGTGGACCATGGCCGATGGGACTTGCAGTACCTTCACTAAGTTCCTGAGACCACTGCAAGCCGCATAAACATCTAATAGGAACCAACCTTCGCACACAAGGCCTTCCTCAAATAGCCCGGGCACCGCCGGGGCCTCAGCTAGTAATAATAATAATGACAACGAAATCCGGCATATAGATCTTGTAAATAAATAAAATAAAGTGAAGGAATTTATTTATTTACTATTTTTATATGCCACCCTTCTCAACCCCAAAGGGGACTCAGAGTGGCTTACAGCAAACAACAATACTGCCAGAGTGGCTTACAGTGTACATATAACAATATTGCCGGAGCGGCTTACAACAAACTGAAAAAACAACAATTAACATTACAACATATCGCAATATTGTTAGCAATATTACATGTAATAAAATATATAAATTACTAGCTGTACCCGGCACGCGTTGCTGTGCCCTATTTAGGAGATGCGATGTTTTATGTTTGTGCCACAGCCCTTTGCCTTATCCTCCTCTGGCAGTTTATTATTGGTCGGAATGTTCATGTCGGCTGGCCAGTACAGCAGTTATGCAAATCCGCCCTTACTGGCAGCCAATCATGTTGTCAGAATGTCGAGGCTGGGAGAGTCGTTGGCAGGCCCGGAGGATGCTGGGAAATGTAGTTTTATTTTTACTCATTGTTTTGGGGGCCTTTTAGGTTTTGGGGGGGAAAGTTTCTTTGCTACAAACGTACCTTGCTTGAGGCCTATTTCTGTTGGCAAGTTTGGTGTTTCTGCGTTGTAAGGTTTCTCTGTTTGAGGTAGTCGTCTCATGACGGCTCTTCCTTTATATATATAGATAATATCACGATATAATTATTGTATCACATTATCATTGGCAGTATTATACTGTGTTACAATACAACAACACCAATACCAAATGCACCAATACCAAATGCATACGGCTTCCGTATTGGGCATGTGACGGAGACCGTGCTTGTCGCCATTACAGACCAACTTCGCCGCCAGCTGGACCAGGGCGGGTCAGCCCTGCTTGTTTTGTTAGATCTAACAGCAGCGTTGATACCGTAGACCATGCATTGTTGGCCCACCGTTAGCCGTGACTGGGGTGAGGGGATTGCCCTTAAATGGGTGACCTCCTTCCTCCAGGATCGGGGACAACGATGGAGAGGGGGGAGGAGGTCTCGGGAGGCTCCCATTAAGTTGTGGGTCCCCCAGGGGCCATCCTCTCACCCTTACTATTTAATATTTACATCGCCCCCTGGCCCAGCTGGTCCGCGACTTTGGTCTGGAGTGTTATCAGTACGCTGATGACACCCAGCTTCTGCTGAGAATGGACGCGGCAGGCAGGGCGCCGTACCGATTGTTTCCATCTATGCCTTGAAGCCGTGACTGGTTGGCTGCGCGCCAGCCGGCTGAAGGTGAATCCGTCGAAGACGGAAATCTTGTGGACCGGTCGCCCTGGGATGGATGAGTGCCGGTTGCCTTGCTACCCTGGATGGCGAGCAGCTCAGCCCGTCATCCCTCGTAAAGAGCTTAGGTGTCCAATTGGACCCTTTGCTGACCATGGAGACTCAGGTCTCCATGGTCAGCAAAACGGCGTTCTACCATCTCCGTCAGGCTAGGCGACTGGCACCCTACCTGTCAGGGATTACCTGGCCACGGTGATCAGGTGACGGTCATCTCGAGGCTGGACTACTGTAACGCCCTCTACGTGGGCCTTCCCCTGTCGACAGTCCGGAAACTCAAGCTGGTGCAGAATGCTGCTGCTCGCTTGCTGGTCGGAGCACCGACGAGAGAGCACATTACGCCCATCCTGCGGCAACTGCACTGGCTGCCTATTGAGTACCGGATTGCCTTCAAGGTGTTGGTGTTAACCTTCAAGGCCTTGCACGGTCTAGGGCCTGAGTACCTGAGGGACCGCCTTACCCCGTATATTCCCCTGAGATCACTGCGCTCGGAAGAGCAAAACTTGCTAGTTATTCCGTCACCCCGCTCCTGTCACTTGTCCAGCACAAGACAGCGGGCCTTTTCAGCTGTGGCTCCCATGACTTGGAATTCGCTGCCTAGTCACGCTCGGGCGATTCACGAACTCGGCCCCTTTCGAAGGGCTTGTAAGACTGCCCTCTTCAGACTAGCGTTCGACTAGCCTGAATGAAGATGCACATCAGCGTCCGAGCTAAGATCCAAAAGCTGTGACTGTTGGCTACTGATTATGTATTTGTGTTTACTGAATTTTACTGTATGTTTTATTATGTATTTTATTGCTATTGTGATCCGCCCCGAGCCTGCAGGGAGGAGCGGAATATAAAACCGAATAATAAATAATAAATAAATAAATATACCACATACCATACCGTAATCATACTATTATTATTATATAATAATAATATAAGGAAGGGAAGGGAAGGCCCTTCAAGCCCGGTGGGATGGAGGACTGAGGAGGGAAAGCGGCAAAACCCCACAAAACTACATAAATACTATGAGATATATGGTAAATCAATGTTTTTTTTGAAATCCGCGAAACAGCGAGTCCGCAGTAAGCGAACCGCGAAGTCGCGAGGGACCCCCACAGCAAACAGGCCACGTTTCTGAGGTAATGTAAGCGTATATAAGTATTCTGCGGCCTCCTTCTCAATCCGGACGTGCAGTTACGGGGCGCGACTGTCCCTGCTCCCGGGGCCGCCTTCCTCACCTCCCGCCGGACGTTCAGCAGCGAGTAATAGTCCTCGTTGTCCGGCACGGCCGCTTCATCCCCTGAGGAGGCCGCCGCCATCTTGACGACCTCTCACCTTCCCCCGAGCGCATGCGCCGCAGTGGCCGCCACGCCTCTTCGCGCCCTCTACAGGCGCAGCGTGGAAGTTTTGAAACGAAAAGGGCGATAGACAAGAGCAAAGGGGGAGCGAGTGCGCATGCGCCGCCTCGCCTCTTCGCGCCCTCTACAGGCGCAGCGTGGAAGTTTTGAAACAAAAACGATAGGCGGGAGCAAAGGGGGAGCGAGTGCGCATGCGCCGCCTCTCCTCTTCGCGCCCTCTACAGGCGCAGCGTGGAAGTTTTGAAACGAAAAGGACGGGAGCAAAGGGGAAGCGAGTGCGCATGCGTCTTTTACAGGCGCCCTCTACAGGCGGAGCGTGGAAGTTTTGAAACAAAAAAGAGAGACGGGAGCAAAGGGGAAGCGAGTGCGCATGCACCCTTTACAGGCGCCCTCTACAGGCGGAGCGTGGAAGTTTTGGAACAAAAAAGACGGGAGCAAAGGGGAAGCGAGTGCGCATGCGCTCTTTACAGGCGCCCTCTACAGGCGGAGCGTGGAAGTTTTGAAACAAAAAGGATAGACGGGAGCAAAGGGGAAGCGAGTGCGCATGCGCCCTTTACAGGCGCCCTCTACAGGCGCAGCGTGGAAGTTTTGGAACAAAAAAGCAGAGACTGGAGCATAGGGGAAGCGAGTGCGCATGCGCCCTTTACAGGCGCCCTCTACAGGCGGAGCGTGGAAGTTTTGAAACAAAAAGAGACGGGAGCAAAGGGGAAGCGAGTGCGCATGCGCCCTTTACAGGCGCCCTCTACAGGCGCAGCGTGGAAGTTTTGAAACGAAAAGGACGATAGACAGGAGCAAAAGGAAGCGAGAGCGCATGCGCGAGAGAGGAAGGCAAAAAAAGAGGGAGACGCAAGCGCATGCGCACTGCGCGAAGGACTGGGAGACCTTCGAAGGACGGCGAGGCTGGCTTCTTTCCGCGCATGCGCACTCTGATCTCCCCCTTTCTTGCTTTGCTAAGCAGTTTCCCAATGGGAACCTAATATCATTTATTGGGAAATAAGTATTATGACTATTGTTTGTATGTATAATCCTGCTTTTTCTCTGCCAAAAGGAGACACAAAGTGGCTGACATTAAAATCTAGTCTGAATTAAAACCTAACTCATAAGTTTTAAAGTAGAATTAAACATAGGGATATTCAAATATACATTAAACAAGTCTATTCACATCATTGCAACCTAATAATAAAATATACACCTTATTTTTAAAGCGCCAAATAAATTGTATTTGAAATAATAATAATAATGATAGATATATTATATATTTAACACCGATACATATGCGTTGATGACTAAAAAGGCCAATCTGAGATAGGCAAGTCCGGTTGCAGAAAGCACAGCAGAAAGTCTCCTTGGGTGATGTTGTTTCCAAGTTGCGGTTCTTTCTGCGTTGTCGTTCCTTTCGAGACCCATTCGGCGTGACTTCTCGAAAGGGGCCGCAGTATTGTGGGTAGTGCGTCTCCATGCCTCCCGATGTGAGGCCAGGGTGGACCATTGTTGGTGATCAATCTGGCAGAACCTGAGATGTTGTCTCGGGGAGTCCTTTTATCTCTTCTTTGGGGCGCCTGTCTTGCGCTGACCCGTGGCGAGTTCACCATAGAGTAGTATCTTTGGGAGGCGGTGGTCCTCCATCCTATGGACATGCCCTGCCCAGCGCAGCTGAGTTCTCAATAGCATGGCCTCAATGCTGGTGACCCGCTTGCTCAAGGACAGCAACATTCGTCACATAGTCGGTCCAGTGTATATTTAGGATTGTGCGAAGACAGCGCTGATGAAAGCGTTCAAGGAGTCGTAGGTGTTGGCGATAGGTGACCCATGTTTCAGACCCATAGAGGAGAACAGACAGTACGATAGCTCTGTACACATTGATTTTGGTACTTTGCCTCAGGTGCTTGTTGCTCCAGACTCTTTTGTGAAGCCTTCCGAATGCACTCTATGCCTTTGGTAATCTGTGATCTATCTCTTTATCAATCTTGGCGTCTGAAGAGATGATGCTTCCCAGGGAGGTGAACTGCTGAACGGACTTAAGCACAGATGTGCCTATGCTGACGTGGGGATGGTGGTGTTCTTCCTGTGGTACGGGCTGGAAGAGGACTTCCGTTTTCTTCAGGCTGACTTCCAGCCCAAACAGCTCTGCAGCTGTTCCAAAGCAAGATGTGAGGCACTGCAGGGCTGCTTCTGAATGGGCGACAAGGGCAGCAGCATCGGCAAAAAGCATCTCACGGACTAGATAGTTCAGAGTCTTAGTGCAAACCCTCAGACTGCTTAAGTTGAACAAGCTGCCATCAGTATGATAGCCTATATAAATGCCGTCTTCTTCGAGGTCTGCCGTAGGTCCAGGTCCAGACGGCATCCACCCCAGAGTTCTTAAGGAACTCAAGTGTGAAATTGCTGAACTTCTAGCTAAGATATATAACCTTTCTCTAAGATCAGGCACTGTACCCGAGGACTGGAGGGAGGCAAATGTAACACCGATCTTCAAGAAAGGATCCAGAGGTGATCCAGGAAATTATAGACCAGTCAGTTTAACCTCAGTTCCAGGCAAAGTGATGGGAAAATCAACATGGTTTTAAAGAAAATAACTTGTTAGAATTCTTTGAGGCACATAGAAGAACAGGCATTGCTGAAGCACCCTGGAAAATCAACATGGTTTCTGCAAATTTTATTGGCAAATCATGTCTTACTAACCTGTTAGAATTCAAGATTTGAGGGTGTAAATAAAAAACACATAGATAAAGGAGACCCAGTGATATTGTTTACCTTGACTTTCAAAAGGCTTTTGACAAAGTCCCTCACCAAAGGCTCCTAAATAAGCTCTTCAGCCATGGAATCAGGGACAGGTCTTGTCCTGGATTGGAACCTGGCTAAACTGTAGGAAACAAAGGGTGGTAATAAACGGACACTTCTCTGGGTGGAAAGAGGTGAGAAGTGGCGTACCCCAAGGTTCAGTTTTGGGTCCGTTACTTTTTAATTTATTCATTAATGATCTGGATGTAGGAGTGAATTCTGAGGTAGCAAAGTTTGCAGACGACACTAAATTGTTCAGGGTAGTTAAAAATGAAACTGATTGTAAAGAGCTCCAGAAAGATCTCTCGAAATTGAGTGAATGGGCAACAAAGTGGCAAATGCACTTTAACCTAAACAAGTGTAAAGTCATGCACATCGGGGCAAAGAACCCCAACTACACCTACCAATTGATGGGGTCAAAGCTTTCTGAGACAAACCAGGAAAGGGATCTTGGGGTTTTGGTGGACAGCTCAATGAAGATGTCAACCCAGTGCGCAGCAGCAGTGAAAAAAGCAAATTCTATGCTTGGCATGATCAGGAAGGGAATCGAAAATAGGTCGGCAAATGTTGTATTGCCTCTCTACAAATCTATGGTAAGGCCACATTTGGAGTACTGTGTACAATTCTGGTTTCCGCACCTTAAGAAGGATATAACGGAACTGGAAAAGGTACAGAAAAGGGCAACAAGAATGATCCAAGGGATGGAGCAGCTCCCTTATGAAACCAGGTTGCAACGCCTTGGTCTTTTCAGCCTTGAAAGATGGCGTTTAAGAGGTGACTTGATCGAAGTGTATAAAATCATGCATGGGATAGAAAAGGTGAACAAAGAAAAATTATTTTCTTTGTCACAAAACACTAGGACTAGGGGGCACTCCCTGAAGCTCCAAGGTAGGAAAGTTAGGACTAATAAAGGGAAATATTTCTTCACCCAGAGGGTCATTGGGTTATGGAACTCACTTCCAGAGGAGGTTGTGACAGCTGTCAGCCTGGACAACTTCAAGGCAGGATTAGACAGATTCATGGATACCAAGTGTATCGGTAGTTACTGAAAAGGACATTCAAGTGCCACCTCGGAGTTGGTTGAGGTAGGCAGGATATCCCTGGTTGTGGGGGGTCGGGAGCAGGTTAGGGTTTTGCCCTCCCTTCTGCTCGAAGATCCCGTGTACAACTGGTGGGCCACTGTGTGATACAGAATGCTGGACTAGATGGGCTGAGGTCCGATTCAGCATGGCTCTTCTTATGTTCTTATGTTCTTATGTAGCCGTTTGCAGCATCATGTTCTCCCAGGTTCGCTCACTGCCCAATTCACTGACATGGAGCTTCCGGGTTTGGTTGTTCTCACGAGAAATCCAAGCCAACGTGAAAACACCGACTCAATCACTTCCGCCCAGTGCTCTGCTTTTGTGGAGGGAGGCAGCGAAAGAGGCCACACAGATCTATGAAACATATAGACTCTATATGTTTCATTGATCTGTGTGGCTTCTTTCGCTGCCTCCCTCCGCAAAAGCAGAGCACTGGGCGGAAATGATTGAGTTGGCATTTTCACGTTGGGTTGGATTTCTCGCGAGAACAACCAAACCCGGAAGCGAACCTGGGAGCATCGGGAGGCTGAAGCAGCCTTGAGCGGGAGCTGGAGCCATGCTGAGTCGATGCCTGGCCCTGGCATTCGGTGGAGCCCTTCCTTTGCCTCGGAGAGGATCTTTGGGGAGGGAAAGAGGGAGAAAGAGCTGCTAGGAGGGGCAAGAGTGCCAATTTCCCACGGCACGCCTGATGATCGCTCACGGCACACTAGTGTGCCATGGCACACTGGTTGGGAAACAATGGTCTAGGAAAAATATGTCACCAAAATGGAGGTGATCCATTGACCCATGGATACAGGGGCCCGATTGGCTTCAGTATCCGCGGTTCAAAGGAACGCAGTTTCAGCCCCCCTGGGATGCTGTAAGAGCATCCCGGGCGAGCCTGCAGTGTTCTGCGGCCTGGGAAAGGAAAGGTTTGTGCTTGGAGAGAGTTGGAGACAGTAAAAGACACCATGTATCACTATGGAGAGGGAAAAGTTACGATCTAAAGATCCTTTATTGAGGGATTTGTTACAATGTTAAGGTCAGGGGAAGGAAGGAAGTTAAAGAAAGATTATTCTGTTGAACTGCTGCTGTAGCCACACTCCCAGCGATACTTGGTCCAAGTGGGACTTCCAGGAACTGTGGACAGGCCCGGATTAATGCCTTTTTGCACCCTAGGCCACACTTTGGAATTACACCCCCTCTACTACCGGCACTGAAAGTTGTTGTTTGGGATCCGGGAAGGGAAGGTGGGGCCCAAGCCTTTCCTTCCTTCCTTCCTTCCTCGCCCGGGGGCTTGGGGGTCGTGGTGGGGTGGCCATCCGCCGGGGCTGATTAGGATCCCCGCACCACAGGGAGGGAGAGTAGTGGGGAGAGGCCTGGGGGGCCTTCCTTCCTTAGTACCACCTCCCAACAAAGGAGTTCCCCAGGTAGCAACCAGCTAAGCTTTGCAGCTGCAAGGCTATTAAATGATAATCAAGGTGCTCAATTGTAGCATTAAAGAAAGAACAACACTCAAAAAAAGGGAATTCCAGACAAAAACAATCAGGGCCAGCTAATCACCTCATAAAAGGATTCATCCAGGCAGCAACTAGCTAGGCTTTGCAGCTGCAAGGCTAATAAATGCTAATCAAGGTGCTCAATTGCAGCATTAAAGAAAGAACAACACTCCAAAAAAGGGAATTCCAGACAAAAACAATCAGGGCCAGCTAATCACCTCATAAAAGGATTCATCCAGGCAGCAACTAGCTAGGCTTTGCAGCTGCAAGGCTAATAAATGCTAATCGAGGTGCTCAATTGCAGCATTAAAGAAAGAACAACACTCAAAAAAAGGGAATTCCAGACAAAAACTATCAGGGCCAGCTAATCACCTCATAAAAGGATTCACCCAGGCAGCAACCAGCTAAGCTTTGCAGCTGCAAGGCCGTTCAATCCTGATCAATGTGGCCAATAGGACATTAAAGAATGCACCCAACATACAATAGTGTATTCTCCCACCCTGGACATTACTCCACAGATATATAAACATGCAGAATGGAAAGCAATTAAACATGCAGAAATGGATCAGACCTTGGGATAATGGCACAGATATTATCAGCCAGAATGGCCATTGAGCTTGCTGAGCAAAGGGGTGAACAATTAAACATGCAGAAATGGATCCAGTTTCTTCTCCCACCCTCCCTGGGATAATGGCACAGATATTATCAGCCAGAATGAAAGCAGACAGACCATTGAGCTATAAGGCCATTTCAACGTGTGCGGGGGCGGGCGCACTCGGGGCTCAGCTCCTCCCACCCTCCTTCTCAGACTCAGGAGGAAGTAAGGAAGGCAGGAAGGAAGGAAGGCCCACCCCCCTTCTGCTGCCTCCTCCAGCCCCCCTCCTCCTCAGCTGCACGCTCCTCCTCTGGTCCCAGAGGCAGCGGAAAGAAGGTCCCTCCCTCCTCTGGGAGTCTTAGCGTGGCCTGAGGAGGGAGGGAGGAGACAAGGTGCAGCAGAGCAAGGGGGGCTGTGGGGGGGACTCCACGTGACTTAAAAAAACTTTTGGGGGTCCGGATTTGCCCCCCCCCCCCATGGCTGCACCCATAGGCCGTGGCCTAGTGCAGTGTTTCCCAACCAGTGTGCCGGGGCACACTAGTGTGCCGTGAGCGATCATCAGGTGTGCTGTGTGAAATTGGAACCTCCAGGGAGGGGGGGGAGAGTCTAGTGTGTTGAAGTATAAAAACCCTAAGAAACCTACCTCGATAAAGACACAAAATTACAAACACCACCCAAACATGGTCTCTCCCTCTCCATGCATTGGGAAGGCCCGCCTCCCTTTCCCCAAGTAGAGACCTCCTCTTGCCTCCTGGGGGTTCTGTGTAGGAAGTTTGGCCCAGTTCTATCATTGGTGGGGTTCAGAATGCTCTTTGATTGTAAAGGAACTATAAATCCAAGCAACTACAACTCCCAAATGTCAAGGACTATTTCCTTTGAACTCCATCTGCGTTCATATTTGGGCGTTTTGAGTATTCATGCCAAGTTTGGTCCTGATCCAACATTGTTTGAGTCCACAGTGCTCTCTGGATATAGGTGAACTACAACTCCAAAACCCAAGGTCAATGCCCACCAAACTCTTATAGTATTTTCTCTTGGTTATGGGAGTTCTGTGGGGGAAGTTTGTGTCTTTCTGCCATTCCTGCCAGGATATCTATGTTGTGTTCATCGAAACAGGCCCAGGTTTCACACTGAGTGTATAAATACATTTTAAAACATATTACCTATATGTATTACTGTGTTAAGAGTGTCATTTTGTGTCATTTTGGTTGGTGGTGTGCCCCAGGATTTTGCAAATGTTAAAAGTGTGCCAAGGCTCAAAAAAGGTTTGGAAACACTGGCCTACTGTATGAATGATCGAACCTCTGAGCGTGTGGTTTGGCCGCTCACGTTTACCCCACACTCCAAGCAGATTATCTCTATTGTAAAAAAATATTGGGGGATTCTACCTGACATCCTGGCCTTTTGCTCACCGCCCATGGTGGCGTATCGCCGCACTGAGAACTTTAAGGACCTTCTTAATATATACTGGTAAGGTTGTCACCAGCTTACGTTCTAAGAAACAATTAATTTTGCGTGACTTCACCAACTGTAACTCCGCAGGGTGTGTCTATGCTATTTTTTGTGATTGTGGACGTGGCTATGTGGGCCAATCGGCACGCCCTCTCCATGTCAGGAGAATCCGTTCTAAAACAGATAACACCATTTTGTATAGACACTTTCTGGAGGCACTCCACCCTGCCGGCTCCTTTAAATTTGTGGGCCTGGAAAAGGTATACATTCCCCCTCATGGTAATGTACATGATCTACTCTTGAGGAAAGAAGCATGGTGGATAACCTACCTACAAACAGAGGGCCCAGTCGGTTTAATTGAACCCATGTCCATCCCCGCCCTTCTCACCTGAGTCCGTTTGCTATTAACTCCTATTATTTAAGACTGATTGTGCTCCGCTGTATTCACCTTCGGGTCCGCAGGACACATTGTGTGTTATGAATATCGTGCCTTGGTATGTATGCCTCTGTTTCTGTATTCGCTACTTCTGTGGAAAAGGGATTTGTCCTTATGATTGTACCTTCCTTTTTAGATTGATTGTTTCCTGTGTAACATCGATACCTTGCCTGTTATCCGCCGCTTGAGAAAGCCCCATTGAGGGTGAAACGTGTTCGGGCCCTGCAGTTCGACCGTCGCGGCTCGCTCGGCTTTTCCATACTGCTCGGCAAGCGTCCCGTCTGCAGCTGTCCACGCCACCATTTACTGGTAACATACATCACCTTGGATGGAACTAGTAGTATAGAGGTCTCATGGTGTGCCACTACTTTGAGTTTCCATATATGGACTGTGATTACGGACTATTGGCACCAACCTCCTACTGAACTTTCCCATACCACCAGTCTACTCCACCCATCCTCTGTGTGTTCCTGTTATACCTCTGTATCATCCTTTTTGGCTTGCGACAGGCTGCTGACGAGCCTATTCTATATAGTTACTAGCTGTACCCGGCACGCGTTTCTGTGCCCTATTTAGGAGATGCGAGAAAGTCTGAGTATGTAAGGGTTGGAATTGATATTACTTATGGTCTTGGTGGGGTCATGGCTGTGTTGTTGTGGGTTGTTCTGGTGGGTGGGAGTTGTCGGTGTGTGGTGTTGCTGGCGTTCTGCAGAGCTTGTGGATATACAATGTTTTTTGTCTTTCCGTCTGCTGTGTTGATGTAGAGGTTCTGTGGTTTCCCAACTCTGGAGCACGCTACGTGGAGTTGTCCGTGGGAGAAGCATTCTGTGTCAAGGTCTATGCCACAGATTTGTAGTGTTTATCCTTGAGCCTTGTTTATGGTGATGGCAAAAGCTAGTGTAGTGCAGTGTCTTTCTGTTCTGGCGTTTGTTCTGCCCTTTTTTGTGTGATGTATGTAGCGTTGCGAGTGTGTCGTTCGATGCTGTTCTTTTTAGGAGCCATGGCTTGTCTTTTGGGTCAGCTTATGCCTGTGTGGAAGGAAGGAATGGCATACAAATGGGTTGAGCAGTAGACGCAAGGTTGTGTTATGTGCGTATTGTGTTGTGTGTAGGTATTACTTTTGTGTTATTCTGGGGGTATGTGTTTGTCAGTGGTGCCTGTGTCCCTGGTGCCCTATTTGCCTCCCTCCTAGATCTTGACCATGGCAGTTTAACCCTCAACTGAAATTACTCAGCATTCTAAGTGGCTTTGCCCACCGTTACTATGGTAACTGATGTTGGCCAATGGGTTTTGCTGGCTGCCACAGAGGATGCTGGGAAATGTAGTTTTTTGTATCGTTGTTTTGGGGGCCTTCTAGGTTTTGAGGGAGAAAGTTTCTTTGCTAAAAACCTTCCTTGCCTGAGGCCTATTTGTGTTGGCAAGTTTGGTGTCTCTGCCTTGGAAGGTTTCTCTGTCTCTGTCAGTCGTTCGATGACGGGACCTCCTTTATATAATAGATGTTGTTGTATAGTTGAATATGTTTACACACTATTTAGAATTATAGTTCAACTTTTGATCCTGATATCCCTTTCGTGTTGTTTGAACGTGGCCTAGTGTAGCCTTATGGATAATCCGGGCCTGACTGTGGAACTCCCTGCTGCAGGCCAGATCAACTTGAAAGCAGGGAGCCCTCCATTGTACCCTATCAAAAGTTCCTCATACATGTATTCATACATACAGTATCTATAGATAGAGAAACAGATTTTATGCCATGCAGATAGTATCCGTGTCCCGTGTTTGCTGGCCTCCTGCGTGGCTCATCTCTTTGTGTGCGCCTGTGCTTTTCCTCCCTACGGAAAAAGAGAGAAAGAAAGAAAGAAAGCTGAGTGGCAAAACAATTTACACTGCAGCAACCAAGCGAGGTCTGAAATCCATTATTGCTGGTGCTTATCTCCAAAACAGAAGTCAATTTATCCCGGCTGCGGCTCCCCACTTCACACATATACACACCTCTCCAGGCCGCATGTGTTCAGGGCCGTAGGAAAGGGGGGGAATAGAAGAAAAAGGGGGGAAGGGGGTCAACTTGGCTCCTCGGCTTTTCCGTATTGACCCCCCAAAAGGTCACAGGGATCCATAGAGAGGAGGCCGCAGTAGGTAGTGCTCTCTCTACACCGCCGTGGAATCTAAGCCCTCCTCTATAATTCATAGGGAGAAATTACCTATAATCTTTTTATTATTCTCCTGTCATTGAGCCAAGAGGGAGATTTAAGGCTATTTCTGTCACTTTACCCCCGGCTGTGGCTTTGCCTCCCGAAGGCTCAAAAGGGACGCGAAGGAGACTGAGATGTTATAGCAGAGGAAGGACACAAGTCCAAAGCTGCCAAAAGAAAGAGGTTTCGTTTTCATCCGGATTGTAGTTTATCTTGCGGGCTCGGCCGTGTGTATTTCCGGGATGTGCAAAGAAAGGAAGCATGAGATCCAGGTGCTGGTGTTTTGTTTGTTTACAATTCCTCCAATCCCTTGCCTCTCAGCCTGCGGGGCACTTGAGGCCATTCGTGACCAGGGAAAACCCTTCCTGGACTTTCAATGTGCGCCATTATAGTGTGCGTGAAGGCGAGCCCCAGAAAGAGCCCATCTGCATCCTAATTGGTTTGACCTGCAGCAGGGAGTTCCAACGTTCCTGCACATGTGGTCTGGCATCTCTAGCACCAAAGGCTGGGATTTGGCATCAAAAGACCTCCAGCCATTTCTACCTCTCTGTTTTCTTGCCTCCCTTGACCTGAAGCCACGGACTCTTAGTGCACGGAGTTGCATGCGGACAGACCAACAGGGGCAAGTCCTGAGCGGTTTGGGAGACATAGTTTTCCAAGGATTTTCATGTATCTGGACTCTCCTCAGGCTATTAGCAAAAAGGACTTTTCTCTTATAGTTTTCCCAAGGACACAGATGGACCTTCCCCAAAGCATATGAATTTGATGCTTTTCAACATCATATGGACTTTCTTTCCACCTCTTGCATATGAAGTAATTATGAGATATTGGTGATATTCCCCTGAAATCCTTCTATGTAATTTTCCTGCATGTTTTCCCCCCTCCCCATGTGTAAAATAATATGAAGGAATGCTACATGTCCCAGCTATTGTTTTGAGATCAAGATGTGACCACATTCCTGGCTGCACCCTTTAATCCAATCATTGGAACAACTTGCATGACAGAGGACTCTTTCTGGTTTTGGAGAAGTTCTTCTTTCCCTTCTCCCCATTTCTGAAATACTCCTTTTGTTCCATAAACACTGTATCCTCTGAGATTAGCCTCGTCCTGCGTTTATAGAACCTATGGCATTACTATATTTCATGTTTCATAACCGGCCGTCACTGTTGGCCTCGGAAACCAGCACATGGCTACAGTTATTTCATTTATTTACCATCCAGAAGGCTGAAACTTCTCGTGGATAGAATCTGCATTTGGCCCTTGGCCAACAAGGAAGGGTCATTAAGGACAATTCCTGTTTCTCCCAAAGAACAAAAGAATTCCCTTGACTCAAAAGGTCAGGGCCTTGGATTCATTAACATATGGACAAATCTACTCTAGAAAACTCCAGCTGCTTTGTTTTGAAAACATTCCTGCTCCTCGCTCCCCATTTGCCAGAACAAGAAGTGGCACTGTTTCACTATTGGACCAAACTCCAGCTGCCCCAGCGATTCCATCCAATCAACACAAAGCTGGTCTGGGGGTGGGAAGTGGGAAATTTGAATCTGTAACCTTATAAAAATGGCATATCTTTTGTATGCAACTTGATGACTGCTTTGCGACAAGGAATCTGCAGTGGTCATCCTTCTCAGCTGACCAGAATAAAAGCTTCAGTGGCATCTTCTTCCGGACTTCTTCGGTGAGATTATTTGGGGAAGGGCTTTTTAGTTTGCTTTTAATACTTCACCAGAGGTTCTGCTGAAATCCTTGTTTTAGGGCAGGGGTGCTCAGAAAGTCGATCGCGATCGACTGGTCGATCTTGGGACCCAGGGAGGTCGATCCCAGCTGGATGGGACGCTTCTGAGGGGGCGGAGCCATGTCGCGCCAAGCCCCGCCCACTGCTTCTCCTGGGTAGAAGGAGAAGCAGTGGGTAGAGGATAATGCCAAGCCAGTGGTGGCTATCTAAGGGGGCGGAGCTAAGCCCCACCAAGCCCCGCCCCCTCCGCCGGCTTTAGCATTTCCACTGCTTCTCCTGGGTAGAAGAGGATAATGCCAAGCCAGTGCCATCACCTTTACCTTTTCTTTTGACCACTACCAGATCAATTACTTGGACGTATCTACATACGTCACCCAATCTAGAATAGCAGTAAGGAACTTCCAAAAACCAACCCAAAAAAACTATCTCCTGCACTACAGGAGTTATCATTCCTATAGTCTTAAAAATAACCTACCTTTTGCTCAGCTTCTAAGACTAAAACGAAACTGTACCAATAATTTACATTATAAGGAAGAAGCTGACAAACTCTTTCACAACCTTAGCCTTAGGGGCTATCCAGACAACGTCCTGAGGAAGGCCTTCAGAAGGGCTGAATGTACCAACAGAGGAAACCTTTTCCAACCCAAGCCAAAAACAGAAAACAATCGCATAGTGTGGCCCCTAACTCTTAGCCCCCATAAACATCAAATCGAACAAATTGTAAAACGCTACTGGCCCCTTGTCTCACATGTGCAGGGCCTAGAACAAACCCCAATGACAGCTCACAAGCGCACACAAAACATAGGAGATATACTATCCCATACAAACCTAGTCCAGCCCAGACTTAAAAGCACACTGGCGATGGGAAATGCAGCATATGCAGAAATATAAAACAACCCAAAACTGTCACCAGTAGCACCAACAACAGAACTTTCAAACTTAGATCTTATGCCAACTGCCAAACCTCAGGGATAGTCTATTTACTAGAATGCAACTGCCGCGCCGCCGGAAGGGCCCGAAGCCAGAGCCACATCTTCGTGACGTCACTCGGTCGCGCCTCTGCAGAGGAGGAAAAGGAGGAAGGCCTCGCCGGCCGCTGTAGGACGGCGGAAGAGGCCCGAGGGAGGGAACTCTTCCTCCTTCCCTCCCTCCCTTGGGCCTCTCTTCCGGCCGTCCTTACAGCGCGCGGCGGCGAGGCCTTCCTCCCTTCCTCCTCGGCAGAGCGCGACTGAGTGACGTCACGAAGATGCGCCTCTGGCGAGGGAGAGAAGTCCGCTGCTGCTGCTGCTGCCGCTGCCGCTGCGTCGCCGTGGGGTCGCCCTCGTGGCCTCCCCCTCCTCCTCGGGTCCGTGAGCGGCGAGCCCGCCCGTGAGTCCCCTCTTCCGCCCCGTTCCTCCACGCCACCGGCTGGCTGCGGCGACACGGGAGTCTGGGCATCTTGCGGGCGCAGCCGGGGAGCCGCCGGGGCCCCGCGAATATAAGCGTGAGTACCGTATATCGCCGCCCCTCTGCTCCGGCGCCTCCCCGCCCTCCATATTAGTGTCTCAAATAGTAGCCAGCCCCCATTTTTTTTTTGTTTCCCAAATTTCCTCTAAAATCTAGGTGCGTCTTATCATCAGGTGCGCCTTATGGTGCGAAAAATACGGTAACTGCTCCTCCTAGTATTTCTAATCACTATAAATGGCCCCACCTGCCTCCCAGTCCTTACCATCTCCCTAGAGTGGAGAGGTCCGTCCTCCTTGCGACTTGGAAGAAATCATATGGTAAATATAAATGTTAATCTAATTCCTACTTTTCCTGGCATCGTTCCTAGTGGTAAATAGATTATTTATTATTTTCCTCATTTATTGCTGTAAATAATTCATCTAAGTGTGAGGACGCTATATTTACACAGCCTCTGAGGAAGTTTGTTTACGAAACGGCCCGTTGCCGGCCCCTGGAAAGAGCTCACGCCGTCAGGCTACTCGCACGGAACGCCCCCCACCAGGGCCCCGTCCGATAGGTCTGTGTTCATTGTAACACAGTCCCACCTTGCTTCCAGCTTGGATTCCCGTGGGCACTTGCCCACACCAGCGACTACAACTACCAGAACCCTTAGCGATACGCCATTGGGCGGAGCCTGGTGTTGGAACTACCAGCGCTTTCTGGCGCTTTCAGCGGGATTTCCCTTTGCTACCAGCTCCCATTCGAGCTTCCTATAGTACTTTCCTTCTGAACCCTGATCACCATAGAAGCAGCCCCCATCCTACATCTTCGTGAGCAAGTCTCCTACTCCCACTCCAATGTACAAAGGTTATTTATACAGGCATGAGCCTTCTTTATTGATTATTTGTTAATGAGAGTGGTGCTCCGCGATTTCACGCTGTATCTACTAAGGAAGTACGCATTAATGTTCTGTGTATCACAATGTTACATATATGACATTTGAGTCTGATAATTATCGTGTTACTAATGTTCAGCAAACATATTAGTATTTGCATATTGTCACTATTTCAGTGTATATTGCTCCTGAATTGGATGAAATGACTAAATGAACTATTTTTCTAATTGTGTCTGATATATACTTGTTACCCTACTCGCTTTTCTGTGCTTAACACGGTGCAGCCCACAGTTTTGTTAAAATAGAAGAGGGTAATGCCAAGCCAGTGGTGGCATAGATAGCCACTAGGCATGAGAAAAAAGTAACGGAAATTAAAAGAAGTCGTAAGTGATTCGTATGTAATGGGACTTTTGAGCTTTTACGGATCACTAGGCCAATCCCGGAAGTGGACTTTCTTTTTCGAACCCCCCAGGAACAAAGCGCTTTAAACTGCAGGGAAAGGAGCCTGGAAAGGGCTGCCGTGCGGGCGGCCCCTTTCCTGCTAAGATATAACCCGACCCAGGCTTGGGTCGAAGCATATCTTAGCGGGGGAAAGGCTTGGTCGGGCGGCCCCTTCCCTGCTAAGATATAACCCGACCCAGGCTTGGGTGGCGGCTGCCGTCTGGCGGGCGGCCTTCCTGCTAAGATATAACCCGACCCAGGCTTGGGTCGGCTTATCTTAGCGGGGAAAGGGCTGCCGTGCGGGCGGCCCCTCCCGCTAAGATATAAGCTGACCCAAGCCTGGGCCGGGTTATATCTTAGCAGGAAAGGGCCGCCGCACGGCAGCCCTTTCCACGCTAAGATATAACCCGACCCAGGCCAGTTGGACAGCCCTGTTCTAGTTTACCAAGAGCACGTTCCTCATACCCTCCAGGTCACTATCACCCTTACTACATTCTTACTATTAGAATTTATTATTTAATTCTAATAAATGCTCTGGAGAAGCAAGTCTTGACTATTTTATTTAATAATAATAATAATACTACTACTAATAATAATAATATATTAATGCTTTATATCTCCCTGCAAGGAAACCAAGGGAAATGTTGCCCCTTGATTTGCCTGTGCTTAAAACAGTGTCAGTCCTGTTTCCCTGCTTTTCAGACTTTAGAACTACTAACTTTCGTGAAATTACGTTACATTTTAGAACTTTTGGAAAATTTTTGTAAGTCTTTCTATTACTAATCAACCCCCCCATTTGATTTTAGAATCACGATTTTTGGGTTCTAAACCATGCCTAATAGCCACCACTGGCTTGGCATTACCCTCTTCTACCCAGGAGAAGCAGTGGAAATGTGGAAGCCAGAGGGAGGAGGGGGCGGAGCCAAGCCCCACCAAGCCCCGCCCCCTTTCCCAGCTCCGCCCTGTTATCTCTTGGTAGATCTTTCTGACTTGGTTTTAGTTTAAGTAGCTCGCATGCTGAAAAAGTGTGGGCACCCCTGTTTTAGGGGTACTTCTGGGTCTCTGCCCCCTAAGGGCCAGGCTGTCTTAAATTGTTTGGTAACACAGTCCCTTGCCTCTCAGCCTGCGGGGCGCTTGAGGCCGCTCGTGACCAGGGAAAACCCTTCCTGGGCTTTCAATGTGCACCATTATAGTGTGCGGACGTGCCGACCTGTCCTAAAAGAGCACGCCAATGGAGCCAAAAGCAGGAGGTCACGGGGCTGCTGTCTGTCAGGGAGATAGAGGGTGGAAAAGGAGGAGGAAGACCCTTTTGCATCTGCGGATGCTGATAAGAAGGGAAAGGTGCTCTCTGCTTGGAGTGCCCCTGGTGTCGCCGTGAGAGTGTCCTCCATTGCGCATGTGGCAGTGGTCAGGTTGCATTGTAGTAGGTCAGGGGTCAATAACCTTTTTGACCCAGAAAGCCATGAAAGCAAAATATTTGGAAATGTATTTCAGTGAGAGCTATATAATATATATATAAAATACTGTATTTTAAGACTGAATTCAACTCAATGTGAGTATATACGTACATACTACGAGAAAAGGATTCCCCGGCAGAATGACGGGACACTTCAGACCTGGCTCTGCAAAAGGCATGCTCAGGACTCTGGGAAGGAAGAGAAAGGAAGGAAGGAAGGAAGAGGAAGGGAAGGAAGGAAGGAGGAAAGAAAGAAAGGAGGAAATAAAGGAGGGAGGGGGAGAGGAAGAAAGAAAAGAAGAATGAACTATGGAAAAGAAAAGAAAAGTAGGAAAGAGACAAGGAGGGGAAAAATAAGGAAATGGGAAGGGAGGAAAGGAAAGGGTGGGGGAAAGAAAGGATGCTGGCAGCTCAATCAAAGCACCCCCCACAGATGGTCATCCAGCCAAAATAAACAACACATCCCAGGATTCCATCAGACTGAATGACAACAGTTATTTCCAGATTGGTGGAGATAGCCTCCCATATCTCTTTTCCAACAAAAAAGGTGCCATTGGTTTCCTGTTTGGGTTATTAAGGAGAGGGGGCCATATTTCTGGAGCACAAGGACAATTTCTCCCTTTTGCCAGCCTGATGGAGAAAGACTGGCTATTTAGTCTTTCCCCCTAAAATATCATCTTTCTTTTGCTTCGAACAGAAACCTTTCAAGCCTCTCAGGATTCTTTCTTTCTTTCCTTCTTTCCTTCTTTCCTTCTTCCTTCCTTCCTTCTTTTCCTTCCTTCCTTCCTTCCTTCCTTCCCTTCCTTCCTTCTTTCTTTCCTTCCTTCCTTCCTTCTTTCCTTCCTTCCTTCCTTCCTTCCTTCCTTCCTTCCTTCCTTCCTTCCTTCCTTCCTTCCTTCCTTCTTTCTTTCCTTCCTTCTTTCTTTCTTTCCTTCCTTTCTTCCTTCCTTCTTTCTTTCCTTCTCCTTTCCTTCTTTCTTTCTTTCCTTCTTTCCCTTTCCTTCCCTCCCTCCTTCCTTCCTTCTTTCCTTTCTTCTTTCCTTCTTTCCTCCTTTCCTTCCTTCTCTCCTTCCCTCCTTCCTTTCCTTCCTTCTTTCTTTCCTTCCTTCTTTCCTTCCTTCCTTCCCTCCTTCCTTTTTTCCGTCCTTCCTTATTTCCTTCCCCCTCCTTCCTTCTTTCTTTCCTTCCTTAGTTTGTTCGTTCCTTCCTTCTTTCCTTCCTTCCCTCCTTCTTTCTTTCCTCCTTCCTTCCTTCCTTTCCTTCTTTCCTTCCTTCCTTCCTTCTTTCCTTCTTTTTTTCCTTCCTCCCTCCCTCCCTCCTTTCCCCCCTCCTTTACTTCCTTCTTTCCTTCCCTCCTTCCTTTCCTTCTTTTTTGCTTCTTTCTTTCTTTCCTTCTTTCTTTCCTTCCTTTCCTTCCTTCCTCCCTCCTTTCCTTCCTTTGTTCTTTCCTTCTTTCTTTCTTTCCGTCCTTCTTTCCTTCCTTCCTTTGCTTCCTCCCTCTTTCTTTCTTTCTTTCTTTCTTTCTTTCTTTCTTTCTTTCTTGGCTTTCACTTACTTTTGCTCATACATTTCCCTGGCATTGATTGTGTGTGTGTGTGTGTGTGTTTAACATCTTTAATTGCCTTTCATCCCTATTGAGCTGTTGGACTTTTTTCCCCCCTTTCTGGGTTATTATTGGAGCGCCTGCTTCAGTTTTAAAAAAAATGAAAAAGAGGCAATGTGCACATTTCAGGGCCTGAGAGGCGGAGGCAGAGGAGGGGGATTTACGTCTCTCTGGCGTGAGTCACAGATCCTGAGGGGTCCCTCTTCTCGGCAACCGTCTTAGAGGGATTTCGTCAGGCTCCTTTCAGAAAAGGTTGAGCAAAGGCTTAATGTCTCCCTGGTGAAGAGTTATCACAAAGTGCGGCTGAATGCGACAACAGGCGGCTGCCCGGCGGAGGAGAGGCAGAGGCGGCCAGACTTTGGGAAAGTTCTCTTCCTTCTTTGGAAGCGATAATCCCTGTAAACCACCGTATTGCTACCGAGAGCCATATTCGGCAAAGGAGAATGTTTTGCCTAGGATTTTATGCCACTGGTGGGGGATGACAAGTAGGGGTGAGCATATCTAATGTCGTACCCCAGAGCAGAATCACCTCTGACTTTAAACATCACCAGGCCCGGATGACCCATAAGGCCAACAAGGCCATGGCCTATGAGCGCAGGCGTAGGAGGGCAGGGCGCCAAATCACGGACCGAAAACCCCCAAAAACCTTTCTCTTCTTCCTTCCTTAGGTTGCGGCACCTCCTTCCTTCCTTCCCTCCCTCCCTTTCTTTCATTCTTTCCCCCACATCCGAGAGGGGGCGGGGGCCGCCGCAGAGGGGTGGGGGTGGGGAGGGCGCCCCAGCGTCCTGCGCATTGCCCGCCCTTTTCCGCGGCCAATGGCGCGCCTCTCTCGCAACCAACCTGCAGAGCTGGGTGATGTCAGGCGTGGCGGCGGCGGCGAGGGTGAGGAGGAAGAGGCGGAGGCAAGCCGCGGCGCCTCTTTGCGAGTGCCGCCCGGGGGCTTCCCTTCCTTCCTCTTCCTTCTCCGAGGAGGAGGAAGGAAGATAAGCCCCCGGGCGGCCGCACCCAGGAACATGGCGGAGGAGGCAGAGAGGCCGCGGCGCTCGCGAAGAGAGGCCGCGGCGCTTGTGCAGAGGCGCCACAGCTTCCCTCCACCTCTTCCTCCTCCTCCTTGCGCCTAAGGATGGGGGGCGCGGCGAGGAGGAAGAAGAGGCGGAGGGAAGCCGTGGCGCCTCTTCGCAAGCGCCATGGCCTCTCTGCCTCCTTTGCCATGTTCCTGGGTGCCGCAGCGGCCGCCCGGGGGCTTCTCTTCCTTCCTCTTCCTTCTCCGAAGAGGGGGAAGGAAGGGAAGCCCCCGGGGCCGCTGCCGCGCATGTGTGTTACCCAAGAACATGACAAAGGACGCTGCGGCGCTCGCACCCTGCCGCTCGCACAGTGCTCTCTGGGTGTAGGTGAACTACAACTTCCAAACTCAAGGTCAATTCCCAAGCAAACCCTTTCAGTACTTTGTGTTAGTCATGAGAGTTCAATATGCCAAGTTTGGTTCAATTCCATTGTTGCAAGAGTTCAGGATGCTCTTTGATTGTGTGTTAACTATCAATCCCAGAAACTGCAACTCCCAAACGTCAGGGTCTATTTTCCCCAAACTCCATCTGTGTTCATATTTGGGCATATTGAGTATTCATGCCACGTTTGGTCCTGATCCAACATTGTTTCAGTCCACAGTGCTCTCTGGATATAGGTGAAGTACAACTCCAAAACCCAAGGTCAATGCCCACCAAACTCTTAGAGCATTTTCTCTTGGTCATGGGAGTTCTGTGTGGGAAGTTTGTGTCTTTTGCCATTCCTGCCAGGATATCTATGTTGTGTTCATCAAAACAGGTCCAGGTTTCACGCTGAGTGTATAAATACATTTAAAAACAGATTAACTATATGTATGACTGTGTGAGAGTGTCATTTTGTGTCATTTTGGTTGGTGGTGTGCCCCAAGATTTTGGAAATGTGAAAAATGTGCCGTGGCTCAATAAATGTTGAAAAACACTGCGGTAGACAGGGCCGTAGCCAGAATTTTGATTCGGGGGCTGAGACTGGGTGGAAGAGGTCTACCCTAGCAAACCTTTTGAATTGTTATCCCAATAACCCCATTAATGTGGGATATAATGAGCATGGTGATCAGATCATGATATGAATAAACATAACAGTTTAAATAATGTACCAGTAAGGCCTTTTCACGGACCACCCTGAGAATTTCGGGGCTGAAGCCCCCTTAGCCCCCCCCCCTCCCGGCTACATGCCTGGCGGTAGAGGTTGGCTTAAAAGGGGTGTAATTCCAAAGTGTGGCCTAGGGCAGTGTTTTTCAACCTTTTTTGAGCTGCGGCACATTTTTTACATTTACAAAATCCTGGGGCACACCACCAACCAGAATGACACAAAACGACACTCTAACACAGTCATACATATAGTTAATATGTTTTTAAATGTATTTATACACTCAGTGTGAAACCTGGGCCTGTTTCGATGAATGCAACATAGATATCTTGGCAGGAATGGAAGAAAGACACACACAAAGGCCTTGCTCAACAGCTGGGAGTTATAGTTCACCCGCAATCAAAGAGCATTCTGAACTCCACCAAGGATGGAATGGAATCAAACTTCCCACACAGAACTACCATAACCAAGAGAAAATACTATAAGAGTTTGGTGGGCATTGACCTTGAGTTTTGGAGTTGTAGTTCACCTATACCCAGAGAGCACTGTGGACTCAAACAATGTTTGCCCATGCCAACTTTCGACAGAGACCTCTTCCTCCCCTTTTCCCTTCACGCCCTTTCTTCCCCCTCCTGCCAAACACTTTTTCTTCTCCACTCGGACTCCCTTCTTCCCAGCCTCGCTCTGCTCACTTTGCTCACATTGCTGCTTCTGTCGCCATTTTGATCTGAGGGGGCAGCGTGAGCGTGTTCAGTAGGGGAGGGGGAGGGAGGAAGATGTGGGGCGAGTCTGCGCAGTAGCATCCGCACGGGTCACGTCTTCCTCCCTCCCCCCTCTCGCAGAAGCGGCAGCGTGAGCAAAGCGAGGCAAAGCGAGCAGAGCGAGGCTGGGAAGGAGGGAGCCAGAGTGGAGAAGAAAAAGTGTTTGGCAGGAGGGGGTAGAAAGGGTGTTGGAGGTTCCCATTTCCCACGGCACACCTGATGATCGCTCACGGCACACTAGTGTGCCACGGCACACTGGTTGGGAAACACTGATTGAAGGGCTACTATAGTGAGTCCTGGCACCGTGCCTGCTGGAAACACAGCAGACGCAGAGGCGGAGTTTCCAGCCAGCGTGGAGGCGAAGTTTTTAGCCGGCGGCGGCACGCCCCTGCGGATCTGGCGTTCTCGGCGGTTGCCTACTCCACCGAGTGCGTTAATCCGCCCCTGCTTACTCCAAATGGTCAACTTCTGCTCAAAGGAAATGTAGTATAATGCCAAGTTTGTTTTTTTAAAAAGACATAACTGTACTCTCAATTTGATTCTGATATCTATTATATAAAGGGGTTCCCGTCATGGAACAACCGTCCCAAACAGAGAAACCTTACAACGCAGAAACACCAAACTTGCCAACAGAAATAGGCCTCAAGCAAGGTAGGTTTGTAGCAAAGAAACTCCCCCCCAACCTAAAAGACACCCAAAACAAAGAGTTTAAAAAACTACATTTCCCAGCATCCTCCGGGGCTGCCAACGACTCTCCCAGCCTCTACATTCTGACAACATGATTGGCTGCCAATAAGGGCAGATTTGCATAACTCCTGTACTGGCCAGCCAACATGAACATTCCGACCCATAATAAACTGTCAGAGGAGGATAAGGCAAAGGGCTGAGGCACAAACACAAACACCCAATTCAGACAGTAAGGCTTCATTAACTTGCTGTTCCTGACTAGGCCTCAGCTCATGGGACATTGTGTATGGCCTGAATTTACAGTAACCTACCTTGGCACACAGAGCCCCTATGACCCACGCTTACATTCTACTACAGTTTGGAGGAGGGTGAACCATGGATTATGGGACTTGAAGTACCTCCATGGATAATGGGATTTATACTACTTCAAAACCCATCATTCCCCACAGACCACTGTGTCCCAGAACCAAGACCAATAAAGACCAAACTTGGCACACAGTGCCCCCATGACCCACACTCCATCCGACTGCAGTTCAGAGGAGGACACACCATGGATAATGGTGGGACTCTAAAGACAAAAGAATCCTGAACTTGACCATCACGGCGGCCAGGATGATATACGCTAAGTCAGTCTTTCTCAACCAGTGTGCCGTGGCACACTAGTGTGCCGTGACAGACCTCCTGCTGTGCCACGAGAAAAGCTCTCTGCCCCCCTTCCTCCCCCCTCCTGCCGAACTCCTGCTGCTTGGGGGAGGAGGAAGGGCCGGGCAGTGACGAAGAAAAAAGAAGAAGGGACCGGCGCTGCCTCCTTCGGCCCGTTTCCCCCAGCCAGCCTCAAACCGCCATGACTCCCACCATGACTCTCGCTCGCTGAAGCCGCGTGGAGGAGCCCCACCCACTGAAGCCCGTCCACCGCTCATGCTCCTCCTATGTAGGAGAGCTGAAGCTGGGGGGAGGGGGCAGGGCTCTGCTCCCTCCCCGACTTTGGCACTCCCAGCAGCTGCTCCAGCCTGGAGTGGACAGTGCCAAGCCAGCATTGTGCTGGCTCTGGCACCGCTGGCTTGGCACTGCCCCTCAAGGCTGGAGCAGCTGCTTGGAGAGGTGAAGCCGGGGGTAGGGGTGGGGCATGGTGCAACCTGGCTCCGCCCCCTCCCGGCTTCGCACTCCCAGCAGCTGCTCCCAGCAGGCCACCAACCCCCCAGCCATTCTTTACTGTGTTAGAGTGTCATTTTGTGTCATTTTGGTTGGTGGTGTGCCCCCGGATTTTTTTAATGTTAAAAGTGTGCTGTGGCTCAAAAAAGGTTGGGAAACACTGCGCTAAGTATTGGAAGTCCCAGGAAGAACCCACAATGGAGGAATGGCTCCTCAAGGTAGTTGATGTGGTTCAGATGGAAGCCTTGACCGATGTATTAAGAGAGGGGGAAAAAAAACTAGAAACAACAAATGGGATTGGTCGGGACTAATAGAATATTTTAGAAAGGAAAAGAATATAGAACTTAGGGTAAAGGGCGGGTAGAATACAAATTATAGACAAGGGCTGGTGAGACACAAAAAGAATAGTTAGGCAGGTAGCAAAGCACGGATAGAAAACCCAGATATATCCTCTGTAGTAAATGTTTGGTTGGGATAAAATATGCTCTTTTTCACACATAGATTGAGCCGGCAAAAGATCTTAACTATTTCAGAGCTAAGGAAGGAAGAACTGACCGTGGAAGTCGTGAAGCAAGGAAAAGGATCAACGCCAAACCTTCACTTGTCCAGCACACAGCTTTCTTTGCATCACTCTTTTTATTTTACCACTCTTTCTATCCCTTTCTTCCATGGACTTTTCTCTTTTCTCCACGTCCCCAGTGGAAACAACACTGGGGAACGACCACACATTGTTTGTCTGTGTAATTCTCTTTACTTTTTTATAATGTGAAACTCTTAATAAAGATGGTTTTAAAAAAAAAGATAATGGGATTTCAAGTACCTCCACTCACTTCCAAAGTACCCCACCCACACAAGCATCAACCTCTACATCAACACAGCAGACGGAAAGACAAAAAACATCGTATATCCACAAGCAATGCAGAACGCCAGCAACACCACACACCAACAACTCCCCAGGACTTCAACATCCCACCCACCAAAACAACCCACAACGACACAGCCATGGCCCCAACAACACCATAACTAACAACAACTCCAACCCTTACATACTCAGACTTTCTCGCATCTCCTAAATAGGGCACAGCAATGCGTGCCAGGTACAGCTAGTGTTAAATAAATAAATACATCTCTTCTGCAAATGCCACGGCACCAATTTCTCCGGCTGCCAAGGGACCGGCAACCTCTACAATGTTTGTTAATGATCTTTCCTTTCCCTTTAATGGGAAAACCCCAGCAAGACATTCCAACGAGTCCCCGAAAATGAGCTAATAATCCCCTGCTTCTTGGGTGGAGGCGTAATGGCTCTCCCAATCTAGTTCAGTCAACAGAGATCTCTGGTCCATTTTCCACAAGAGGAGGAGGAAGACAAGGAGGAGGAGGAAGAGGAGGAGGACACTCTGGGATTAATTAAACCCTCTGCTTCTTGCTCACTGGCGTAACCTTTCTTTTATGCACTTTGGTACAGAAGGAAAAAGTCAAGTCTATTATCGATGTGGCTCCAGGGTGATGAGGCAGTTATGCGCATCCCAGAAGCGAGCAAGAGAAGCATTTAATGGGGAGGCAGCCAGGCAGGCAGGCATGCGCCTTCACCCCAGATGCATCTATACCAGGTATGGGCAAACCCAGGCCTGGGGCTGATACCAGGGGTGACCCACCCCCAGGCCTCTGTCTAAAGATAGTTGAGAACCAAGGGATTCATAGTTTTACCAAGGAGCGGTCCCATAGTCCCCTTGTCACTTCCCCAGGCCCCACATGGCACAGCCTCCTATAAGGGTACTCCATACTGCCCTCACTAGGGTTAATAACATACCTAGAGACCAACTTTTAATATCCCAACGAAAACCCTCTCCCTCCAAGATTGTGTGGCCTTTAACATTATCTCCTCATTCACATCAAATTAAAAAGATAGTTTATTTACTTATTTATTTACTAGCTGTACCCGGCACGCGTTGCTGTGCCCTTTTTAGGAGATGCGAGAAAGTCCAATCATCCACGGTGTGCCCTCCTCTAAACTGTAGTTGGATGGAGTGTGGGTCATGGGGGGCATGGTGTGCCAAGTTGGGTCTTTATTGGTCTTGGTTCTGGGCCACAGTGGTCTGTGGGGAATGATGAGTTTTGAAGTACTACAAATCCCATTTTCCATGGTGGTACTTCAAGTCCCATCATGCATGGTCGGGGCTCTGTGTGCCAAGGTAGGTTACTGTAAATTCAGGCCATACACAATGTCCCATGAGCTGAGGCCTAGTTAGGAACAGCAAGTTAATGAAGCCTTACTGTCAATTCAGGCCATACACAATGTCCAATGAGCTGAGGCCTAGTCGGCAGAATCAAGTTAATGAAGCCTTACTGTCAATTCAGAGCGTAAACAGCTTCCCAGTAAGTGAGGGCTAGTTAGGGAAATCAAGTTAATGAAGCCTTACTGTCAATTTTGGGCGTGGTCTGTGTTTTTTGGGGTGTAAATTTTCGGTTGCAAGTGATTTGGGTGTTTGTTTTGGGGATTGGCTCAGGCCTTTTCCTTATTCTGTTTTGGCAGTTTATTATGGATCGGAATTTTCATGTTGGCTGGCCAGTGCAGCAGTTATGCAAATCCGCCCTTATTGGTAGCCAATCATGTTGTTCAGAATGTAGAGGCTGGGTGAGTCTTTGGCTGCCCCGGAGGATGCTGGTAAATGTAGTTTTATTTTTACTCGTTGTTTTGGGGGCCTTTTAGATTTTGGGGGGGAAAGTTTCTTTGCTACAAACGTACCTTGCTTGAGGCCTATTTCTGTTGGCAAGTATTGTGTTTCTGCGTTGTATGGTTTCTTTGTTTGAGGTATACATCACATGACATGAACCCATTTATATAATAGATTTACTTTGCTTCTAGACCGCCTCTCTCAGCCCGAAGGCGACTCGATGTGGTGTACAAATAGCAGGAACTGCTCAAGACAAACAAATCAACAGTTATCAATACAATTTCAACATATACAATTTAACATTTAACATTAAAAACACAATATCAGCGTCTCATTATTAAGTCGATTTCCAGTTGCATCGTCGTCGTTCCTTAGGTCTCTATTTGATAATCATACTTCATTTGCAAATGCCCGGTCAAATAGCCAGGTCTTGACCTTCCTCCGAAATGTCAGGAGGGAGGGGGCTAATCTGATGTCATTTGGAAGGGCGTTCCAAAGCCGAGGAGCCACCACTGAAAAGGCTCTGTCTCTCGTCCCCACCAATCGCGCCTGCGAAGCAGGCGGGACTGAGAGCAGGGCCTCTCCGGATGATCTTAAGCATCTTGAAGGTTCATAAAAAGAGATGCGTTCTGACATGTAAGTTGGACCAGAACCGGTAAGGGCGGTAACGGCTAAAGCCAGCACTGTGAATTGTGCCCGGTAGCAAACTCGTAGCCAGTGGAGCTGGTGCAACAGAGGTGTTGTACACTCCTGAGTGCCGCTCCAGTTATCAATCTGGCTGCTGTCCGTTGGACCAGTTGAAGCTTCCGAACAGTCTTCAAAGGCAGTCCCACGTAGAGTGCGTTGCAGTAATCTATACGGGATGTAACCAGTTACTAATCTCTGGCCTTTGGTGAGCTCTATTCCAGGCCTGGAAAATCCACCACTCATAGCATTCAAAAGAACACAAAACCTAAGAGACCTATTAGTTCATACAAAAGACAATATGTATGATAACCGTCCCCCTCCAATCCCTCTTCCCTTTGGCACTAAGAAATGTGGGAAATGCAGTATCTGTAGACACATTTCTCCCATAACTCAAATCCAAAATCCTCACAACAAGAAAACCTATAAAATCAACACCTGGGCAACCTGCAACTCCAAGAACATAATATATTGTATAATTTGTGGCTGCTGTGGGGGCCTTTACATTGGTTTATCCACGAGAGAACTTAGAAATAGGATTTGTCAACACAGGTCACGTTTTCATACAGGTTATGATAATTCAGTGCTATACATGCATTTTAAGACCTGCAATAGCAGATATGATAACTTTACTGTGACTGTACTGGAAAAGATCCACCCACAACCCCACTCTGACATCAAAAGGGTCCTATTACGCCTCGAAAAGAAATGGATAATAAATTTAAAAAGCGAGACCCCCCATGGGTTAAACGACAAATTATCTGTCAGTGAATTACTTGTTTAGTTAGGACACCTGTGTCTGCTACTATTTAACTGCTAACTCACTGAGCTGCGGTGCTTTTTGCCCAGTATCTACGGATACTGCTTCCACCTGCGGTGCTCCCGTTGCTCCCAGCTCTGGTATGTATCCGCCTGCCTCTATGACATTATACTGTGTTTGTTGATATTTTCCCAATTACCCTAGCTGTTCCCTTTGTTAGTAGCGTTTTTGTATCTACCAGTTAATATTGTACTTGTATTATAATCAACTCGTATTACTGTAACTCTAGTGACTCATCATCAATGAAACGCTCGCGAGATTTCGCCATTTAGGCCACGCCCCTGGCCCTGAGGAAGCCCCCACGGGTGAAACGAAGCCGCGCGGGACCCTTTCGTCGGCCCAAGGACGACCTTCCCTTCGGATTACCATTATTTGTGAGACTCCACTGGCATTACATTATATTCTATTCTATCTTATTGGTTGGGAAGGCGTCCGGGACTGTGCCTGAGCTTATTTCACAACATTCCTCTCCGGAGCTTGGGCGTCTCGGTTCACTTCCATGTGAGCCCTTTCACCGCTATTATTTGGACATTTACTATGATGATATTGAAGCTGTAACACTTGTATTTTCCATGCTTGTATTTTGTAACGCAATGTATATATGTGCATTTGCTAGAGAAGACTTTATTATTGCCTGCATTACCGCATATTGTGCATTTATATGCATTGTTTAGCCTACACGCTGTCTTCCCACTGTATATTGTATATGTGGAACAGCTTGCTTTATACTTACAGCCTCCCATAACCCACAATTTTATGGACACACCAAGATATTTCCCTTGCATTATGAACTCTTATGGACTCAAAGCTCTGGCGAAGGGGCCTCGTGGCTTCCCAAAGACTTTCCCCTTTTCAAAGCCTCATAAACTCTTTCATGATTTCAACAAACTTTATGAATCTTTAGTGGAGGAAGGGGGGGTTGGTATGCTTCCCCTTATGCTTGAATGTACCCCCCATTCCCTATGTTATTACCTTAATGTATTTTTCCTTTGCATGCTTCACCCTTCTCCCATGAAATGTAACTTTTTAAAAAGTAGCAAAGCCCACTTTGTTGACCAAGCTGACGACTCATATGAGACCATTTAGTTCCTCCTGCATGAACAATAGGTGAAATCTGCAGTTTTCCTGGCTGTCCCAGGAGCCCCCAACAGATTATCACCTGGCTATGGAAAACTGGCTTCTGAGATTAGCCTGCCAGGGACCCATAAGCCGTTTGGCATTATTTTGTTACACATCACAAAAGGGTTTCTCCAGAGACCCAAAACCAGCTATGCAAACCCTATCTCCTTTTCACAACCCTATAATGAAGCACCCCAGGATCATGGCAAAACTGGAAACCTCTTTTGTTTACCCTCCATTTTACTGAAACCCACTCAAAAGGATTTTTGGTCTGTGCTTGGCCAGAACAGGAAATAAGGAATTAAGGCCTTTGTCTGCAACTCAGAAAAAACTGGTTTGGGAAGCCTGGGCAAAAGCCCACCCTCAGAACCACCCTTTTCTCTCATTATTCCTCCTTCTTCGCCCTCATTGGCTGGGGCCACTCTCAAGAACCTCCGGTGCCCCTCCTGCAAGTGATGACATCTGCCAATCAGCAGTGGGCCAGCCAGGGGGCGGGAAGAGGGTAATTTGAATCTATAACTCTATAAAAGAGATGTTCACCAACGTAACTGCATGCAGCATGGGAGAATGATTGCGGCTGTCATCCTTTCTGGCTGGACTGAATAAAACCTCAATGGCACCCTCTTCAGGCTTTGGTGAGATCTGTTAATTCAGACATTTTAGGAAAATATGGGATTGGTTTGCTTCCTTTCTCACCAGGCCATTTTAAACCCTCTTTGGTGGGTCTAGCCGGTCTGCCTTCATGGCAAGACCCCCAAATTCTGTTTGTTATCAGGGCCAGATGCAGCTCCTTGGGCTCGTTTCTCTGGCACTCCTCTCTCACATCATCCTATCCTTCCTTCCTTCCTTCCCTCTTCCCTTCCTCCTTCCCTTCCACCCTTCCTTCCTTCTCTATTTCCTTCCTCCTCCCCTTCCGCTTTCTCCTTCCCTCCCACCCTTTTTCCTTCCTTTTCTCTTTCCTTCCTCCTTTCCTCCCTCCCTCCCTTACAACCTTCCCTTCCACCCTCTCATCCTTCCTTCTCTCTTTCCTTCCTCCTTCCCTCCCTTCCTTCCTCCCATTCATCCATCTATCCTTTCCTTCCACTGTTTCTCCCTTCCCTCCTTCCCGCCCTTTAGTCTTTCCTTCCTTCTCTTTTTCCTTCCTCCTTAGCTCCCTCCCTTCCTTCTCTCTCCTTCCATCCTTCCCTTCCACCCTTTCATCCTTCCTTCCTTTCTCTCTCATTCTCCTTCCTTCCTTCCCTTTTCACTTTTTTCTTTTATCCTTCCCTTCTTCCCTTCCATCCTTCTCTTCCACTGTTTTGTCCTTCCCTCCTTCCCGCCCTTTAGTCTTTCTTTCCTTCTCTTTTTCCTTCTTCCTTAGCTCCCTCCCTTCCCTCTCTCTTTCCCCTTCCATCCTTCCCTTCCACCCTTTCATTCTTCCTTTCATCCTTTCTCCCTCTTTCTCCTTCCTTTCTTCCCTTTTCACTTTCTTTCTTTTATCCTTCCCTTCCATCCTTCTCTTCATCCCCTTCCTTCCTTCTCTTTTCCCTTTCTCCTTCTCTTCCTTCCTTCCTTCCATTCTATTCTTTCACTGACTCATCCTTCCTTTGTTCCCTTTTGTCTTTCCTTCCTTCTCTTTCCTCACTCCCTCCTTCCCTCTTTCTCCTTCCATCCTCCCCTTCCTCCCTTCCTTCTCTCCTTCCTCCCTCCCATCCATCCATCCTTCCCTTCCACTGTTTCGTCCTTCTCTCCTTCCAACCCATTAGTCTTTTTTCCTTCTCTTTTTCCTTCCTCCTTAGCTCCCTCCCTTCCATCTCTTTCTCCTTAAATCCTTCCCTTCCACCCTTTTGTCCTTCCTTCCTTCCTTCCTCCCTTTCGCCCTCTTTCTCCTTCCTTCCTTCCTTCCTTCCTTCCTTCCCTTTTCACTTTCTTTCTTTTATCCTTCCCTTCTTCCTATTCATCCTTCTCTTCATCCCTTTCTTTCTTTCCTTCCTTCCTCCCTTCCTTCCTTCTCTTTTCCCTTTCTCCTCTTCCCTTCCTGCCTGCCATTCTACCCTTTCACTGCCTCATCCTTCCTTCCTTTGTTCTTTTTTGTCTTTCCTTCCTTCTCTCTTTTCTCACTCCCTCCTTCCCTCTCTCCCTCTTTCTCCTTCCATCCTTCCCTTCCTCCCTTCTCAACCTTCCATCGCTGGGCAGCCAGTCCTCCTGGCAGGGAGTGCTAGCACGTGGCCCCCAAGTTAGAAGTTTGCCCATGCCTGATCTACACAGTTGAATTAACACAGTTTGACACTACTTTAACTGCCAAGACTCAGAGCTAAGAGATCCTGGAAGATAGGACATCATCATCATCTTGGCTGAGAAAGCTCAAGACCTTGTCAAACAACATTTCCCATCATTTCATAGAATGGAAGCATGGCGGTCAAAGTGGTGCCAAACTGCGTTAATTCTACAGTGTAGACCAGTGTTTCCCAACCTTTTTTGAGCCGCAGCACATTTTTTACATTGACCAAATCCTGGGGCACACCACCAACCAAAATGACACAAAATGACACTCTAGCACAGTAATACATATCGTTAATATGTTTTTTAATGTATTTATCAGTGTGAAACCTGGGCCTGTTTCGATGAACACAACATAGATATCCTGGCAGGGATGGCAGAAAGACACAAACTTCCCACACAGAACTCCCATAACCAAGAGAAAATGCTATAAGAGTTTGGTGGGCATTGACCTTGAGTTTAAGAGTTGTAGTTCACCGACATCCAGAGAGCACTGTGGACTGAAACAATGTTGGATCAGGACCAAATTTGGCATGAATACTCAATCTGCCCAAATGTGAACACAGATGGAGTTTGGGGGAAATAGATATTGACATTTGGGAGTTACAGTTTCTGGGATGTAAAGTTAACACACAAACAAAGAGCATCCCGAACTCTTGCAACAATGGAATTGAACCAAACTTGGCATATTGAACTCTCATTACCAACACAAAATACTGAAAGGGTTTGCTTGGGAATTGACCTTGAGTTTGGAAGTTGTAGTTCACCTACACCCAGAGAGCACTGTGGACTCAAACAATGTTATGTTGTTGTTTGTTTTCTATCCAGAATCACAACGTTGGAAGGAGGCTCACCACTTTAAGGTCCCTCAAACAGGCATGGGAAAACTTCGGCCCTCTGGGTGCTTTGGACTTCAACTCCCACCATTCCTCACAGCCTGAGGCCCTTTCCTGCTTAAGTGGCTGAGGGGGGGGGGGAAGGAAAAGGGCCTGAGGCTGCTAGGAATGGTGGGAGTTGGAGTCCAAAACACCTGGAAGGTCCAAGTCTGCCCATGCCAGCTTTCGACAGAGACCTCTTCCTCCCCCTTCCCCTTCGCGCCCTTTCTTCCCCCTCCTGCCCAACACTTACTTTTTCTTCTACACTGCCGCTTCTGCCGCCATTTTGATCCGAGGGGGCAGCGTGAGCGTGTTCTGGAGGGGAGGGGGGGGGAGGAAGGCGTGACCCGTGCGGGCGCTACTGCGCAGACTCGCCCCAGAGCAAAGCGAGGCAAAGCGAGCACAGCGAGGCTGGGAAGAAGGCAGCCCGAGTGGCGAAGAAAAAGTGTTCGGCAGGAGGGGGAAGAAAGGGGATTGGAGGTTCCCATTTCCCACGGCACACCTGATGATTGCTCAAGGCACACTGGTGTGCCACGGCACACTGGTTGGGAAACACTGGTGTAGACACACCCATTGTCCTGGTCTTCCTGCTCCATCGGCATCCTTCGAATGCATTTACAAGCCGATACCGTCTTTGCTGGCACAGACCAAGGTTATTATGCCTAGAGATGTGCGGCAATGTTTGCTGTGTGTTAATCTAATAAATTGACCAATCGTTCTGTTAAGAAAAGGAAGGCGGCTAATGGATTCCGGCCCTTGAGTGCGGCCTCACCCGGGAAACCACAGAATAGGGATGTTTTTGGCTTGGCTGCTGGATTCCAGAGGACCCTCGAGCCTTAATTGCAGGCCAGGCAGACGCCCGAAACGTGCTTCCCTCGAGGCCTTTTGGAAGGCGGGAGTCAAGTCACATTATTATTGGACACACCACAAGATTAGTACACAGCAAACAAGATCACAATGCTGGTTGTTGTATTGACTCACACGTCAGACGCGTCTAGGACTGTGTGATGTATCGGTGAATAATGCGTGCAGATCCCAGGAAGGTGGCCATAGGGTTGCCACCTGTCCCGTATTATTTATTTATTTATTTATTTATTTATTGTTCACTTTTATATACCGCTCCTCCCTGCAGGCTCGGGGCGGTTTACATAAAACAACAGATTAAAATGCAGATAAAACACTTTGTTATATAAAACACTCGCTTGGGGACCCGGTGCCCAGGTTATTTGAGGAAGGCATTGTGTGCCAAGGTTGGATCCTATTAGATGTTTATGTGGCTTGCAGTGGTCTCAGGAACTTAGTGAAGGTACTGCAAGTCCCATTGGCCATGGTCCATCCCCCTCCAAACAGTACCAGAATGTAGAGTGGGTTATGGGGGCTGTGTGTGTCACATTTGGTCTTGATCATTCTCTGGATGAGGGTTGCAGCGGTCTCTGGAAGTGAGGGAAGGTACTAGAAGTCCCATCATCCATGGTCCCCCATTATCCAAACTGCACCAGGGTGTAGAGTGGGTCACGGGGGCTCTGTGTGCCTAGTTTGGTCTTGATCAGTCATTGGATGATGGCCACAGCGGTCGCAGGAAGTGAGTGAAGGTACTTCAAGTCCCATAATCCATGGTCCATCCCCCTCCAAACAGCACCAGGATGTAGAGTGGGTCATGGGGGCTCTGTGTGCCAAGTGTGGTCTTGATCAGTCATTGGATGAGGGTGGCAGCGGTCTCAGAAGGTGAGTGAAGGTACTTCAACTTCCATCATCTGTGGTCCGTCCCACTCAAAATTGCACCAGGATGTAGAGTGGGCCATGGGTACTCTGTGTGCCAAGTTTGGGCCTGGTCTCTGATTTGTAGGGGCTGCAATGTTCTGTGGGAAATGAATTGGGTGAAGGTACTGCAAATCCCATCATTTGTGAGCCATCCTGCCCTAAACCGCAGCAGGTTTGTAAAGTGGGCCATTGGGCCTCTGTGTGCCAAGTTTGGTCCTGATTTGTCATTGGTGTGGGCCACAGTGCTCTCAGGAAGTGAATTGAAGTACTGCAAGTCCCATCATCCATGGTCCATCCTCCCTCAAACTGCACCAGAATGTAGGGTGCACCTTGGGGGGGGGAGGGTCTGTGTGCCAAGTTTGGTCTTGTTCTGTCATTGTTGGGGGCCTAGTCAGGAAAATAAAGTTAAGAAAGCCTTGCTGTCAAATTTGGGCCTGGTCTGCGATTTATAGGGGCTACAGTGTTGTTTGGGAAGTGAATGATGTGAAGGTACTGCAAATCCCATCATTCGTGGCCCATCCTGCCCTAAACCACACCAGGTTGTGAAGTGGGCCATTGGTCCCCTGTTTGCCAAGTTTGGTCCTGATCCATCATTTCTGTGGGCCGCAATGGCTGACTGCCTGAGGCCTTTTCTTTTCCCTCTGAGTCACCCTAGAATGTCTGGATGTGGTTGGCCAATCGGAGTCCTTTATGCAAATTCCATTTCAGTAGCAACCAATCCTCTCTGTTTGGGGCCGTAGAATGTTGGAGTTCTGAGGCTGACCAATCAGAGCCCTTTATGCAAGTAATACCACAGTGGCAGCCAATCGAAACGCTGGCACATATTCCTCCCACCGCACCTCTGCCCGCAAACACTGACTTTTATTATATAGATAGATAGATAGATAGATAGACAAGGACATGGTCAGAGTTGTCCGAGGGAACTTAGATTGAAGACCGGCTTAAAAAGGGTCATCTTGCAGGCCCTCCGGAAGGGGGCTAACTCCGTGATAGCCCGGACGTCGTCTGGTAACGCGTTCCATAGCGTCGGCGCCACCACAGAGAAGGCCCGTTGTCTTGTCACTGAGAGGCGACAGGTACGCACTGATGGAATCATCAGAAGGTTTTGTTCTTCTGAGCGCAGAGATCTCGGGGGAACGTGTGGGGTGAGGCGGTCCCTCAGGTACACTGGCCCTAAGCCATACAAGGCCTTCAAGGTCAACACCAGCACCTTGAAAACAATCCGGTACTCTATTGGCATCCAGTGCAACTGCTGTAGGATTGGTGTGATGTGGTCTCTCGCAGGTGCTCCCACCAGCAATCGAACGGCAGCATTTTGCACCAGCTTGAGTTTCCGGGTTGTCGACAAGGGAAGGCCAATGTAGAGGGCGTTACAGTAGTGTAACCTCGAGATGACTGCCGCCTGGATCACCGTAGCGAGGTCATTCCTGGATAGGTGAGGAGCCAGTCGCCTAGCCTGTCGGAGATGGAAGAATGCGGACCTGCAAACCGTGGAGATCTGAGTCTCCATCGATAGCAGTGGGTCTAATTGGACCCCCAGGCTTTTTACCAAAGACGACGGGCTTAGCCGCTCGCCATCCAGGGTAGGCAACCGGCACTCACCCATACCAGGACGACCCAGCCATAGGATCTCCGTCTTCGATGGATTCACCTTCAGGAAAGGATAGCTCCCTGGGGGGCCATCCCTCCCCTCTCCACTCGTTGTCACCTGGTCTTGAAGAAAGGAGGCCACTAGGCATGAGAAAAAAGTTATGAAAATGAAATGATTCGTAAGAAATTCGTAAGAAATGCTACTTCCGAGTATTTCCGTACCTGGAACGCCAACCAGGAAGTGGACTTTCTTTATAGAACTTCGGGGCCAGGATTTTCTTAAGTGTCGTTATTAGGTCGTAAGGGGCACCCTCCTTATCTCTCACCACCCTCCGCCTCCCTTGCCAATAAGTATTATGGCAAGGCAAGCCCTAAACTCGCTCCTTCTTTCGGGCTGGAAGCCTGGAAAAATGTAAACAGAGAGGATTACTCAGAAGTAAATCTGCAAAGGAGGGCACTTTGGATGAAGGGCCCTCCTTTGTGGATTTACTTCTGAGTAAACCTCTCTGTTTACATTTTTTCCAGGCTTCCCTGCCTCTCCTGCCTGCCAGGATCTAAAGCATCAAAGAGTATTGGGGTGAGAAACCAACCTAATGTATAATAGTGTGAATGCTACTGTAAGTGCCTAATATTATAAGTAATCCAACTGGTCATATACCTACATTCCATGCACATGCAATAATACAGCAGTAATAACAATGGGTATAAGAAGAGGTAAAATTCAAACTGAAGTATTCTGACTGTGGTCCCTCCTCAAACTGCAAAAGCTCTTCTCTCTGATCCCGGGAAAAGCCAAAAGCCCGGGCACAGCGTTTGCATCCTGGGTGCACACACATACATATTCTTGGGGGGGATTTGCTGCAGAATCTTCTCTATGAGCCGGGTTCTGCAGCAAATCCCCCCAAGAATATGTATGTGTGCACCCAGGCAGCAAACGCTGTGCCCGGGCTTTTTGGCTTTTCCCGGCTCATAGAGAAGAGCCTTTTGCAGTTTGCACCCTTGAGGAGGGACCACAGTCAGAATACTTCGGTTTGAATTTTTACCTCTTCTTATACCCATTGTTATTACTGCTGTATTATTGCATGTGCATGGAATGTAGTATATGACCAGCCTGGGCAAACTTGGGCCCTCGCTCCCTCAGGATCGGGGTGAGAGAGAGGCAGCGAGGAGCGGGGGGCTCCTCCTTTTCTTTGCTGCTTCCAAGAATAGAATACCCCTCCCTCCCTCCTCCCTCCTTCCCTCCCTCCTTCCTATTTGGAGAGTCCCATCTAGAATTCAGTGTGATTTATTCAAGTTTTGGCCTACAACTCCCAGAAATCCCAGCCAATTTACCAGCTGTTAGGATTTCTGGGAGTTGTAGGCAAAACTCATCTGAAATGCGCATGCGCTGGCATACGAACTACTAACAATTTCGTTAGTTATTACGTTACATTTTAGAAATTTTTGGAAAATTTTTTGTAAGTCTTTCTATTACTAATCATCCCCCAATTTGATGTTAGAATCACGATTTTTGGGTTCGAAACCATGCCTAGAGGCCACCCATTTAAGGACAGTCCCCTAACTCCGTCGTGGCTAAACGGTGGGTCAATAATGCGTGATCTACCATGTCAAAAGCTGCCGTGAGATCTAACAACACCAGCAGCGCTGACCCGCCATGGTCCAACTGGCAGCAAAGTTGGTCTGTAAATGAGACAAGCACGGTCTCCGTCCCATGCCCAATACGGAAGCCGGACTGGAAGGGATCAAGTCCAGCTGTGTCATTTGAGAACTGTTGCAGCTGATCCGCTACTGTCCTCTCAGTCACCTTGCCCAGGTATGGCAAGTTCGACACCAGGCGGTAACTGGAGGGAACCGAAGGATCTAAATTCGGTTTCTTCAGTAGCGGTCTTACCATGGCCTCCTTCAAACCCCTCTGGGAACACTCCTTGCTTAATTATCCTACACAGGGGGTCTCGTAACCCCTCCCGACAAGATCTAACTAGCCAGGAGGGGCACGGGTCGAGGGAGCGTGTAGTTGGCCTAGCTGCAACTAGAATCTCATCGACAGCTGCTGCGTCCAGCACTTGGAAACAGCTGAAAGTGCGCCCATCGAGTGGCAACGGAGTCTCGAGTTCACTTACTGTATCAATTGTGGCTGGGATGTCCCGGTAGAGATTCGAGATTTTGTTGGCAAAATAGCTCTGAAAAGCCTCCGCTGTGGGAGCCAATTCCCTATCATTTAGGACGGTCGGAATTGTCGTCAAAGATCGAATCACCTTAAAAAGTTGAGCTGGGCATGAGCTAGGCCAGTATTTCCCAACCAGTGTGCCGTGCGCGATCCTCAGGTGTGCCGTGGGAAATGGGAACCTCCAATCCCCTTCCTTCCCCCTCCTGCCGAACACTTTTTCTTCTCCACTCGGGCTCCCTTCTTCCCAGCCTCGCTCTGCTCGCTTTTGCCTCGCTTTGCTCTGGGGCGAGTCTGCGCAGTAGCGCCCGCACGGGTCACGTCTCCCTCCCTCCCCCCCTGAACACGCTCACGCTTCCCCCTCGGATCAAAATGGCGGCAGAAGCGGCAGTGGAGAAGAAAAAGTAAGTGTTGGGTAGGCGGGGAGAAAGGGCAGGAAGGGGGAGGGGGAGGAAGAGGTCTCTGTCCAAAGCTGGCATGGGCAAACTTGGACCTTCCAGGTGTTTTGGACTCCAACTCCCACCATTCCTAGCAGCCTCAGGCCCTGTTCCTTTCCCCCCCTCAGCCACTTAAGCAGGAAAGGGCCTCAGGCTGTTAGGATCCATGGTCTCTAGGCCAGTGTTTCCCAACCAGTGTGCCGTGAGCGCCTCATCATTGTGTGCTGTGGAAAACAAAACCTCTAATATCCTTTCTTCCCCTGCTGCCCACAGTGCTCTCTGGGTGTAGGTGAACTACAACTTCCAAACTCAAGGTCAATTCCCAAGCAAACCCTTTCAGTACTTTCTGTTGGTCATGAGAGTTCAATATGCCAAGTTTGGTTCAATTCCATTGTTCCAAGAGTTCAGGATGCTCTTTGATTGTGTGTTAACTATAAATCCCAGAAACTGTAACTCCCAAATGTCAAGGTCTATTTTCCGAAAACTCCATCTGTGTTCACATTTGGGCATATTGAGTATTCATGCCAAGTTTGGTCCTGATCCAACATTGTTTGAGTCCACAGTGCTCTCTGGATATAGGTGAACTACAACTCCAAAACTCAAGGTCAATGCCCACCAAACTCTTATAGCATTTTCTCTTGGTTATGGGAGTTCTGTGTGGGAAGTTTGTGTCTTTCTGCCATTCCTGCCAGGATATCTATGTTGTGTTCATCGAAACAGGCCCAGGTTTCACACTGAGTGTATAAATACATTAAAAAACATATTAACTATATGTATCACTGTGTTAGTGTCAGCTCCGGCAAGGGGGGTCTAATGAACCATGCTCACTCCAAACGATGCTGAAGGATAAGTAGTTTAATAGGTCCTTAATCCAGGGCAAGCAAAGATAGACTAACTTTTTCCCGCGCAAGAGTCTCTTCAAAAGCCCTCCCGTGCTGGGCCCCTCCTTCCTCAGGGATGACCATCCGCTTTCCGCATATCAAAGTTCAGGAAAGGTGCCTTTGGGCGGTTCCAGTTCAAAGCCCGCCAGATGCTGCTCTTATCTGATGGCACGCGGGGTTTGGTCCGTTAGGTCAACAAACGGGCCAAGCGGCACTGACAGTTAGAGTGTCATTTTGTGTCGTTTTGGTTGGTGGTGTGCCCCAGGATTTTGTAAATGTAAAAAATGTGCCGCGGCTCAAAAAAGGTTGGGAAACACTGAGCTAGGCGACTCTATCAGGGAAGAGTAATAGACCTTTTTGGCTTCCCTGATAGTCTGCTCATAAACCTCTTTAAATTGTTTATAAGCTAATATCGATGCGGGATGTCCCGTATTTTTGCTCTGAATTCCATGTCCCGTATTTTCAATTCCTGTCCCGTATTGACAGGGCAGGTGGCAACCCTAGAAACTCTCCGTAGTGGTATCATCCTCTCTAAGCGCGCCAAGAAGGGGTGGGCGCGCCAGGCGTGAGTGCGCATGGGCAAAACCCTCACACTCGCCAGCTGTTCAGGCAGGCTCCTCCTCCCCCTCCTTTCCCCTTCCCCCAGTCGTCGTTGCCGCCTCAGTGTACTGTGGGTGCAGTCCGTTGACTGGGAGGAAGGCAGGAAGGGTGCTGTGTTGCCTCTCTCTCTCTCTCTCTCTCTCTCTCTCTCTCTCTCTCCGTAGTGGAGGAATGGAAGGGAAGAGGCGGAGGAAAGCGAAGCCATGTTCTGCGGCGCTGCTTGCTCCTGGCCTCCTCCTCTTCTCCCTCCTCCCTTCCCCTCTGTTGCCCGCCGGCCTGCCTGCCGGAGCCCGCCTGCCAGGGCCCTTAGGTGGGCTGGACAGAACCAGCCGGGGGCCACATCCGGTCCGCGGGCCGCAAGATGCCTAGGTCTGATTTGGACCAAACTAGGCACATAGATCTGATATGCTGAAATATGATTACTGGAGGGGTTTGGGAGGATTGGCCTTCCTTCCTGAGGCCTTCCTTCCTGAGACTGACTCACCATGGTGGGAGCTGTAGTTCATCCTGCAGCCAGAGATCACACTGAACCCCACGAATGATGCATCCAGAGCAAACTTGCCCGACATAACGAACTTTAAGGATTTATGGAGTTTCAGGGGGTTAACCTGGCAATGATGGGAGTTGTAGTTCACCCGCAGCCCAAGATAGTATCTATTATATAAAGGAGGTCCCGTCGTTGAACGACTGCCACAGACAGAGAAACCATCCAACGCAGAGACACCAAACTTGGCAACATAAATAGGCCTCAGTCAGTCAGTCAGTAGCCTTTATTTCGGTCAACAAACCATCGGCTAAGTCAGGTGAAAGTAGAACAATAGAATACAACATTTAAGAAATTAATAACATCACATTTGGGTTATGATTAATAAGAACAAGTGTCACAGTTCGCTATCGGTTGATAGGCCTCAGGCAAGGTAGGTTTTTAGCAAAGAAACTCCCCCCCCCAAAAAACCTAGAAGGCCCCCAAAACAACAATACAAAAAACCTACATTTCCCAGCATCCTCCGCGGCCGCCAACGAATCTCCTGGCCTCTACATTCTGACAACATGATTGGTTGCCAATGAGGGAGTATTTGCATAACGCCTCTATTGGCCAGCCAACATGAACATTCCGACCCATAATAAACTGTCAGAGGAGGATAAGGCAAAGGCCTGAGGCAGTCGCCAACACAAACACCCTATTCACTTCCCACAGAAAATTTAAACCCCTACAAATCACAAACCATGCCCAAAATTGACAGTAAGGCTTCATTAACTTGATTTCCCTGACTAGGCCTCACCTAATGGGATGCTGTTTAAGCTCTGAATTGACAGTAAGGCTTCATTAACTTGATTTCCCTGACTAGGCCTCACTTAATGGGATGCTGTTTAAGCTCTGAATTGACAGTAAGGCTTCATTAACTTGATTTTCCCAACTAGGCCTCAGCTCATGGGACATTGTGTATGGCCTGAATTTACAGTAACCTACCTTGGCACACAGAGCCCCTATGACCCACGCTACATTCTACTGCAGTTTGGAGGAGGGTGGACCATGGATGATGGGATTTGATGTACCTCCATGGATTATGGGATTTGTAGTATTTTCAAACCCTTCATTCCCCACAGACCACTGTGGCCCAGAACCAAGACCGATAAAGACCCAACTTGGCACACAGTGCCACCATGACCCACACTCCATCCAACTGCAGTTTAGAGGAGGACACACCATGGATGATGGGATTTCAAGTATCTCCACTCACTTCCAAAGTACCCCACCCACACAAGCATCAACCTCTCCATCAACACAGCAGACGGAAAGACAACAAACGTTGTATATCCACAAGCTCTGCAGAACGCCAGCAACACCACACACCGACAACTCCCCAGGACTTCAACATCCCACCCACCAGAACAACCACAACGACACAGCCATGACCCCACCAAGACCATATGTAACATCAATTCCAACCCTTACATACTCAGACTTTCTCGCATCACCTAAATAGGGCACAGCAACGCGTGCCGGGTACAGCTAGGATAATCTATATATATAAAAAGAGAGAGTCCGTTTTTGACGTTTATGCACGGACACACCATAACACCCAGACCCTCAAAACCCACCCCACACATTTCCACGAACCAACACCAACAATCGTGGCACAAAAAAACCCCAAAACATACCTCCGAAGACCCCTAAAACCGGCCCCCAAAAAACCCCATGGAAACCTATGGAGGCATCCGGAACCCAAAAAAACTACAAACAAAATGGCGCTAAAACCACTTCCTGTCCCGCAAATAACACTCCCCCGGAAGTTGTCCCTCACAAAAACCAAACCCGGCAGGAAACCCATACCTCACGCACTAACAGGAAATTCATAGCCTTCTCGCTCTCCTCCGCTGCTTCTCTTCCGCTCCCAGCAGAGGAGGGGAAGGGAGAGGGACCGTGTGGCCCCTTTCACAGGAGGAGGTGGAGGACGTGGGCCCGACCACAGCAACGTTCTCCAACGCAGCACTCCTCCCTGCGAAGGCCGCTCTTCGGCCCACCCTGCGGCAGGGAAGTGACGAAGGGGGAGCGAAGACGGCGGCGCCATGGCCGTTCTTCTGGCCCCTTTGCGCTCTCCTCCGCCGCCTCCATGCTGCTCCCTGAAGAGGAGGACGAAAGGGGGCCCCGCGATCTCTCTCCCTTCGCCCTTTTCTCCTGGGAGCGGAAGAGAGGCGGCAGAGGAGAGCGCACCCTTCGACAGGGAAGCGACGCAGAGGGAGCGATACCGGCGGCGCCCTGGCTGCCTCTTCCACCCCCTTCTCGCTCTCCTCCACCGCCTCCCTTCCACTCCTAGAAGATGAGGGGGAAGGGAGAGAGATCGCGCGGGGCCCCCTTTCGTCCTCCTCTTCAGGAAGCACCACGGAACCGGCGGAGGAGAGCGCAAAGGGCCCGGAAGAGCGGCCATGGCGCCGCCGCCATCACTCCCCCTTTGCCACTTCCCTGCCACAGGGTGGGCCAAAGAGCGACCTTCGCAGGGAGGAGGGCTGTGGTCGGGCCCACGTCCTCCACCTCCTCCTACGAAAGGGGCCCGCACGGTCTTCCTCTTCTGGGAACGGAAGAGAGGCACCGGAGGACAGCGAGAAGGAGGCCAACAGGAACCAGAACAGATGGACAAGGAAGACACAGGCAAGCTAACAACAAACACAAATGGATAAAAAACACAACATACTGCACAAAAGAGCACAAACCTACACAAATATACACATACATAGACACACATATACTGTATATACATAAACATACATACACACACACACAAACATTACCACAAACACACATACATATATATATATACACACACAAAAACATATACACACACAAAACAATAAACACAAATATACACACATACACATATATACACAAACCCATACATTCACACCCAAACCCACAGACACACAAACACCCCCACATATACACAGACACAAATACAAACACACACACTAATATTAAACACACATACAGCCATACCTACACACAAGCATACACATATATATATATACACACACAACACACACATCATTTCAAACCCTTAGATACTTTTCCACATCTACTACATAGGGCACAGCAACGCGTACCGGGTTCAGCTAGTATAATATATAAGCACTTCTTGGGGCTCCGCTAGTAACTTTTGCTTCCAAAAATGATTGGACTAGAAGATCCTGGAAGATATTCTTTCCCAAAGGCCCTGTGCCTGTGTGACACAGAAAGAGTGAGGCGAAGGCGCATGGAGGCGGTTGTCCTCCCTCCCTTTCCTCCCTTCCTGTCTTCCCTTCCTCCCGGAGGGCAGCATTAAACTGGTTCTTGACGCCTCAGTGAACCCGTGTGCTAGAAATGGATCCTTGCTCAGTCCGCTTTGCCCAGTGGGGATGTCGCGCGCCAGGAGCGGCCCCAGGTTTCCCCGTCTTCTCCCCCAGCTTCGCAGGGGGACTTTTTACCGGCCGCCAGGGAGCTTTTAAGGTCATGTTCACCAGGTGAGACGGGAGCCTCTGGAGCTGAATGGGATCCCGTGCTCTGCCGCATCCTTGGACTAATTTAAGATTTCCTGACCGAGAAACTGGAAGAAGAGCAAAGGCAGTGGGTTTGGAAGCAAGTTGTGCTCCTTTCTGTTGATTTGATGTGGGGGGGGGGGGGCACATAAACCAGGGGTGATGCGTGGATTGAAAAGACTCCGTACATATTCAAAACTGTGCTTTTGATCATCTTCTGGTAAAATATAAAAATGCTTTTTTGTACTTGTGTATTTTCTACAGTGGTCAACGGTGCTGATGGGCTGCATTATTGCTGATTTTATAACAGAGGCTGCGGGCCAGTGGAAATTTGGACATGGACCACAATTGGCCCCCGGGCCGGACTTTGAACATGCCTTACATAAGGTGACATTTTGCCTGGCGTAAGCAAAGCAGGAACCTATTAGGCCTGGGCAATCATGGTTCTAAATGGTTCTAAAGTACTTACAAAACTAAAGTTCTGGCGGTGAAAACAAGGTGGCGCTGGTGCTTTGCTTCTTGTGTGTTGCTAAAGTTCTGGTGGTGAACACTAGGTGGCGCTGGTGCTTTGCTTCTACAGTGTTGCTAAAGTTCTGGTGGTGAACACTAGGTGGCGCTGGTGCTTTGCTTCTACAGTGTTGCTAAAGTTCTGGTGGTGAACACTAGGTGGCGCTGGTGCTTTGCTTCTACAATGTTGCTAAAGTTCTGGTGGTGAACATTAGGTGGCGCTGGTGCTTTGCTTCTACAGTGTTGCTAAAGTTCTGGTGGTGAACACTAGGTGGTGCTGGTGCTTTGCTTCTACAGTGTTGCTAAAGTTCTGGTGGTGAACACTAGGTGGCGCTGGTGCTTTGCTTCTACAGTGTTGCTAAAGTTCTGGTGGTGAACACTAAGTGGCGCTGGTGCTTTGCTTCTACAGTGTTGCTAAAGTTCTGGTGGTGAACACTAGGTGGTGCTGGTGCTTTGCTTCTACAGTGTTGCTAAAGTTCTGGTGGTGAACACTAGGTGGCTCTGGTGCTTTGCTTCTACAGTGTTGCTAAAGTTCTGGTGGTGAACATTAGGTGGCGCTGGTGCTTTGCTTCTACAGTGTTGCTAAAGTTCTGGTGGTGAACATTAGGTGGCGCTGGTGCTTTGCTTCTACAGTGTTGCTAAAGTTCTGGTGGTGAACACTAGGTGGCGCTGGTGCTTTGCTTCTACAGTGTTGCTAAAGTTCTGGTGGTGAACACTAAGTGGCGCTGGTGCTTTGCTTCTACAGTGTTGCTAAAGTTCTGGTGGTGAACACTAGGTGGCGCTGGTGCTTTGCTTCTACAGTGTTGCTAAAGTTCTGGTGGTGAACACTAGGTGGCGCTGGTGCTTTGCTTCTACAGTGTTGCTAAAGTTCTGGTGGTGAACACTAGGTGGCGCTGGTGCTTTGCTTCTACAGTGTTGCTAAAGTTCTGGTGGTGAACACTAGGTGGCGCTGGTACTTTGCTTCTACAGTGTTGCTAAAGTTCTGGTGGTGAACACTAGGTGGCGCTGGTGCTTTGCTTCTAATGTGTTGCTAAACTTCTGGTGGTGAAAACTAGGTGGCGCTGGTGCTTTGCTTCTACAGTGTTGCTAAAGTTCTGGTGGTGAACACTAGGTGGCGCTGGTGCTTTGCTTCTACAGTGTTGCTAAAGTTCTGGTGGTGAACACTAGGTGGCGCTGGTGCTTTGCTTCTACAGTGTTGCTAAACTTCTGGTGGTGAGCACTAGGTGGTGGTGGTGCTGGTGCTTTGCTTCTACAGTGTTGCTAAAGTTCTGGTGGTGAACATTAGGTGGCGATGGTGCTTTGCTTCTACAGTGTTGCTAAAGTTCTGGTGGTGAACACTAGGTGGCGCTGGTGCTTTGCTTCTACAGTGTTGCTAAAGTTCTGGTGGTGAAAACTAGGTGGTGCTGGTGCTTCACTTCTACAGTGTTGCTAAAGTTCTGGTGGTGAACACTAGGTGGCGCTGGTGCTTTGGTGTTGCTAAACTTGGTGGTGAGCACTAGGTGGTGGTGGTGCTGGTGCTTTGCTTCTACAGTGTTGCTAAAGTTCTGGTGGTGAACATTAGGTGGCGATGGTGCTTTGCTTCTACAGTGTTGCTAAAGTTCTGGTGGTGAACACTAGGTGGCGCTGGTTCTTTGGTGTTGCTGTTCTGGTGGTGAACACTAGGTGGTGCTGGTGCTTCACTTCTACAGTGTTGCTAAAGTTCTGGTGGTGAACACTAGGTGGCACTGGTGCTTTGCTTCTACAGTGTTGCTAAAGTTCTGGTGGTGAACACTAGGTGGCGCTGGTGCTTTGCTTCTACAGTGTTGCTAAAGTTCTGGTGTTGAACCACTAGGTGGCGCTGGTGCTTTGCTTCTACTGTGTTGCTAAAGTTCTGGTGGTGAACCACTAGGTGGCGCTGGTGCTTTGCTTCTACAGTGTTGCTAAAGTTCTGGTGGTGAACACAAGGTGGCGCTGGTGCTTCACTGTGTTGCTAAAGTTCTGGTGGTGAACACTAGTGGCGCTGGTGCTACAGTGTTGCTAAAGTTCTGGTGGTGAACACTAGGTGGCAATGGTGCTTTGCTTCTACAGTGTTGCTAAAGTTCTGGTGGTGAACACTAGGTGGCAATGGTGCTTTGCTTCTACAGTGTTGCTAAAGTTCTGGTGGTGAACATTTCAGAACTCTAACAAAACTTTCAAAACTTCATTATTATTTCATTATTGGTGATTTCTAAGACAGAACCAATTAGGAACTGCCATTTATAATGAAATTTTGAAAGTTTTGTTAGAGTTCTGAAATGTTCACCACCAGAACTTTAGTTTTGTAAGTTCTTTAGAACCATGATTGCTCAGGCCTAGAACCTATCACCAATGTCATAGGAGCCCCCGGTGGTGCAGTGGCCCCAAGTTGGAACTGGAAGAGGCTTGGATGAGGCATGCGGTGTCACTGGAGATGATGGGGAACCCACTCTGGTTGATAATGATAAAGGATTGTTATTATTGTTTATTTATTATTTATTTATTAATGATGTTTCTATCCCGCCTTTCTCAGCCCGAAGGCGACTCAAGGCGGCTTACAAGTTGGCGGCAATTTGATGCCATAACAACCCACAACATACAATTAAAACATTTGAAACAACATTACAAAAACTATTAAAACATACACATGCACACATATAACCAATGTCTTCCTGTTGGCCTTGTTGTTGTTGTTGTTGTTGTTGTTGTTAATTACACACCACTCCTGACAATTTGAGATGGGGTTCAACAAATTCAAAAATATATGAACATATAGTATATACAATAAATAATTCATTACTTCCTTATTTCCTTCCTTTCTTCCTCTCTTTTTCCCTTCCTTCCTTCCCTCCTTCCTTTCTTCCTGTTTTCTTTCCCCCTTCCCTCCTTCTTTCCCTCCTGCCTTCCTTTCTTGCCTCCTTCCTTTCTCCCTCTCTCCCTCCCTTTGTTCAGTCCCTCATTTCCTTTCTTCCTTTTTACCTTCCTTTCTTCTTTCCCTCCCTCCTTCCTTCCTCTCTTCTTTCCTCCTTCCTTCCTTTTTCCATCCTTCCATCTTTCCCTTCTTCCTTTCTCCCTCCCTCTCTTCCTTTCTTATTCTTCCTTTCCTTTCTTCTTTCCTTCCTTCTTTTCATCCTTTTTTCCCTCCCTCCTTCCTTATTTCCTCCCTCCTTTCCTTGCTTATTTCCCTCCCTCACTTTTTCCTCTTTTTTCAATTCGTTGCTTCCTTCCCTCCTTCCTTTCTTCCTCTCTTCTTTCCTTCTTATTTCTTTCCATCTTTCCTTTCTTCCTTCCTCTCTTCTTTCCTCCTTCCTTCCTTTTTCCATCCTTCCATCTTTCCCTCCTTCCTTTCTCCCTTCCTTCCTTCCTCATTCTTCCTTCCTTCTTTCCTTCCTTCTTTCCATCCTTTCTTTCTTTCTTCCCTCCCTCCATCCTTCCTTATTTCCTCCCTCCCTTCTTTCTTTGCTTATTTCCCTGCCTCACTTTTTCCTCTTTTTCCCCAATTCCTTCCTTCCTTCCTTCCTTCTTCTTTCCTTCTTATTTCTTTCCATCTTTCCTTCCTTTCTTCCTCCCTCTCTTCTTTCCTCCTTCCTTCCTTTTTCCATCCTTCCATCTTTCCCTCCTTCCTCCTCCCTCCCTCCCTCTCTTCTTTCCTTCCTCATTCTTCCTTTCCTTCTTTCTTTCCATCCTTTCTTTCTTTCTTTCCTCCCTCCATCCTTCCTTATTTCCTCCCTCCCTTCTTTCTTTGCTTATTTCCCTCCCTCACTTTTTCCTCTTTTTTCCAATTCCTTCCTTCCCTCCTTCCTTTCTTCCTCTCTTCTTTCTTCTTATTTCTTTCCATCTTTCCTTCTTCTTTCTTCCTCCCTTCTTTCCCGTTTCCCCTTCCTTTCTTCTTTCCCTCCTTCCTTCCTTCTTTCCACCCTTCTTTCCTTCCCTTCCTTCCTTCTTTCCTTTTTCCTTCCTTCTTTCCTTCCTTCCTCTCTTCTTTCCTTCCTTCCTTCCTTCCTTCTTTCCTTCCCTCTCTCCCTCCCTCCTTTCCTTATTAGCTTCCTTCCTTTCTTTCTTGCCTCCTTCCTCCCTCCCTCCCTTTGTTCATTCTTTCCTTATTTCCTTCCTTTCTTCATTTTTACCTTCCTTACTTCTTTCCCTCCTTTCTTCATTCCTCTCTTCTTTCCTCCTTCCTTCCTTTTTCCATCCTTCCATCTTTCCCTCCTTCCTTTCTCCCTCCCTCCCTTGTTCTTCCTTTCCTTCTTTCCTTTCTTCTTTCCCTCTTTCCTTCCTTTCTTCCTTCTTTCCATCCTTGCTTTCTTTCTTCCCTCCTTTCCTTAAGAACATAAGAAGAGCCATGCTGAATCGGGCCTCAGCCCATCTAGTCCAGCATTCTGTGTCACACAGTGGCCCACCAGTTGTACACAGGGATCTCTAGCAGAAAGGAGGGCAAAACCCTCACCTGCTCCCGACCCCCCACAACCAGTACCCGGGGAAAATCCTGCCTGCCTCCATCAACACAGAGGTGGCACTTGGATGTCCATTTCAGTAGCTACTGATTCCCTTGGTCTCCATGAATCTGTCTAATCCTGCCTTGAAGCTGTCCAGGCTGACAGCTGTCACAACCTCCTCTGGAAGTGAGTTCCATAACCCAATGACCCTCTGGGTGAAGAAATATTTCCCTTTATTAGTCCTGACTTTCCTACCTTGGAGCTTTAGGAGTGCCCTAGTCCTAGTATTGTGTGACAGAGAAAATATTTTTCTTTGTTCACCTTTTCTATCCCATGCATGATTTTATACACTTCGATCAAGTCACCTCTTAAACGCCGTCTTTCAAGGCTGAAAAGACCAAAAGGCGTTGCAACCTGATTTCGTAAAGGAGCTGCTCCATCCCTTGGATCATATTTGTTGCCCTTCTTTGTACCTTTTCCAGTTCCGTTATATCCTTTTTGAGATGCGGTGACCAGAATTGTACACAGTACTCAGATGTGGCCTCACCATAGATTTGTAGAGAGGCAATACAACATTTGCCGACCTATTTTCGATTCCCTTCCTGATCATGCCAAGCATAGAATTTGCTTTTTTCACTGCTGCAGCGCATTGGGTTGACATCTTCATTGAGCTGTCCACCAAAACCCCAAGATCCCTTTCCTGGTTTGTCTCAGAAAGCTTTGATCCCATCAGTTGATAAGTGTATTTGGGGTTCTTTTCCCCGATGTGCATGACTTTACACTTGTTTAGGTTAAAATGCATTTGCCACTTTGTTGCCCATTCACTCAATTTCGAGAGATCTTTCTGGAGCTCTTTACAGTCAGTTTCATTTTTAACTACCCTGAACAGTTTAGTGTCATCTGCAAACTTTGCTACCTCACAATTTACATCTACATCCAGATCGTTTATGAATAAATTAAAAAGTAACGGTCCTAAAACTGAACCTTGGGGTACGCCACTTCTCACCTCTTTCCACCCAGAGAAGTGTCCGTTTATTACCACCCTTTGTTTCCTACAGTTTAGCCAGGTTCCAATCCAGGACAAGACCTGTCCCCTGATTCCATGGCTGAAGAGCTTATTTAGGAGCCTTTGGTGAGGGACTTTGTCAAAAGCCTTTTGAAAGTCAAGGTAAACAATATCGACTGGGTCCCCTTTATCTTTCCTTCCTTCCTTTCTTCCTTCTCTCCCTCCCTCCTTTCCTTATTAGCTTCCTTCCTTATTTTCCTCCTCCCTTCATTATTTCATTCATTCCTTCTTTCCTTTCTCCCTTCCTTGTTTCACTCCTTCCTTCCTGCAACCCGGCTGGAAGAGGGCAGCCGAGTCACGGCCTGGCGTAATGTGGGCAAAGCAGGAGCCGTAAAGATGGGTGTCAGGCTGCGCATTACCTGCCATCAGCGCCCGGTGGGCCTTGTGGCCTTCTCCTAATGGCCCCGCATATATCTTGAGTAAGAGAGTGCGCAGACCCGCAGGCCTCGCAATGAGGATGATCCGAAAGCACTCAGGAAGCAAATGAGAGAAGGGGCGGAGGGAGGGGAAGGGGTGTTTTAGTGTTGCCGGCGCACAGACAAGGCACTTCACCAAACAGCTTTGGCTTCCCAAGGTCTTCTCCGCAAATCACGCTTCCCCCTCCTTTCCCTCCTTCCTGCTTTTCTTTCCTAAGTGGACGAATCCCACCGTGAACCTGGGCTCACAACCGCACAAGACTTTGCGAACACGCTTTTGAGGCCTCTCCCGAAATGGGTGGCCTTTTCAGGAACTCGTTTTGGGATCCGCTGGACCGGCCACATTGTCCGAATGACCGACTACCGCCTCCCAAAGCAGTTGCTCTATTCCAGGGCTGCCCAGGAAGTCAATCGCGATCGACAAGTCGATCACGAGACCATTTGAGGTCTCTCGCTGCCGGATGGTGCGCTTCTGCATACGCGCACCCCGCGCGCGCTCAGGCCCAGATCAGGCCCTTTTGACGCCCTAGGCCAGGGCTGTCCAACTGGCGGTCCAGGGGCCGTATACGGCCCCCCAGCCCCTTCCCTACGGCCCCCTAAGCTTTTTAATAAAAAATAAAAATTGAAAAATAAAATTTTTTTTAAAAACCTACTTCCGGGTTTGCAAGTATCGCGAGAATACGCAATCCACACGGGATTTCGCTGTCAACGCGAGATCATGCCGACGTTGACAGCGAAATCCCGTGTGGATTGCGTATTCTCGCGATACTCTTCAGCTACTCTACTACTGGATCACTGAGGCCCACAGACGCGATTAGGACCTTCTTCGACTCAGTCGGTCGTCGCCTCTCTCGAAGCAGGGGGCTCCTCATTCCCTCCCCCATCTCCCCTCATGTATTAAATATACAATTAAATATATTTAAAGATGAAATAATGGGGGATGGGTTACATTAAAATAAGGGGGAGGGGAGGATGGAATTAAATATATTTAATATTAAATTAAAATAAGGGGGCTGGGGAGAGGGCGGAGCCGGGGGAGGGGGCAGACCCTACAGCCCCCCAGGTTATCAGTGACCGGAATTCAGGCCCCTGGGCCGGTAGAAGTTGGACAGCCCTGCCCTAAGCCAAAAGGGCCTGATCCGCCCCGGGGTCCGCCCCGCCCCACCCCCGGCTCCTCCCCGCTCCTCCCCAGCTTTGCTCCACCCCTGGCTCCACCCCGGCTCCGCCCTCGCCTGCCCCCGCCCCAGCCCCTGGCTCCTCGCCGGCCCCTCCCTCCCTCGCTCCCTCCTAAAGCCACTATGCCGCCCTGAGAAGCGGCCGAAATCGCAGCTTTAGGAGGGAGGGAGGAGCCGTGGGGAGGCCTCGCATCGGCTCCAGGAGTGAGGCTTTCCTTCCTTCTCCTCGCGCCGGCGAGGAGGCGGGGGCGGAGCCGGGGGTGGGGCGGAGCCGAGGGCGGGGGCAAGCCGAGAAAACAGAGCACGCGCATGCGCCCCTTTTTTTGGGAATATTTTTTTGGAATATTTTTTTTACTTTTCTGGGGAGGTCCGGACCTGCTGCCCCCCCCAAAGGTGCCGCCCTAAGACATAGCCTAGGGTGGCCTTATGGGTAATCTGGGCCTGTGCACGCTCCAGCCGCTGCCTTCCACCCGCGCAGGTCTTCTTTCGTCAATGAGGCTTTAGTGGGCGGGCCCTGGCGTTCGTCTCTTGACATGGTGTGGTGATGTGACCGCCCATTGGTTGCTCCTGGGGGGGGGGAGCAGCTGAGGTGCGCGACCTCGACACCAGTGAGTGGAGCCTGGACGGGGCCCCAGTGCCGCTGAGGGCCGAGGCGAGTGAGAGACAGGGCATCGTGTGAGGCGGGGCCCCGTCCAGGCTTCACTCACCGCTCGTCAGCTGCAGCCCCACCGCGGGGACCACCCTCCTCCGGTGAGGCCTTCTCTCTCACACACACGCGCACACACTCCCTCCCTCCCGCAGCCTCGCATCCTATCCCTGCACGCGCCTTCGCCTTGCTCCCGCCCCCCCCAGGAGCAACCAATGGGCGGTCACGTCACCACGCCGTGTCAAGAGACGAGCGCCAGGGCCCGCCCACTAAGGCCTCATTGGCGAAAGCAGCCCAGTGTGGGCGGAAAATGGCGGCGGGAGCACGCGGTGGGAACGTGCGTGCGGCGGGGGACTGGGAGCGCGCCAGGTAGATTTTTTTGACTTGCTTGTTATAAAGGTAGCTCGCAAGCTGAAAAAGCGTGGGCCCCCCTGCTCTATTCCGAAGTCAAGAACGGAAAACTGGATGTTTGAGGACCGGAAGAGAGATTGAAAGATGGGCTCAAAGCCAACCTTAAAAACTCTGGCATAGACACCGAGAACTGGGAAGCCCTGGCCCTTGAGCACTCCAGTTGGAGGTCAACTGTGACCAGGGGCGGTCCGATGTATACGCGAAGTAAGCGGCCGCTTAGGGCGCCAACTTCTGGGAAGGGCGCCATCTTCTGGGAAGGGCACCGCCACGCCGGCCGCGCCGCCGTAGCAAACCTCCCTGCTGCTGCGTTGGCTTCAGGGCCTGGCCTGCAGGGGCTTCTGGGCACGCACAGAGATTTTCGCGCATGTGCAGTGGCTCCGGAGCTGAAGTTGAGCTCCGGAGCCACTGCGCATGCCCAGAAGCTCCTGCAGGCGCTGAAGCTGAAGCCTGTAAACACGTCACGTCAGCATTCCGTCCGTATTCGGCACGCAGGGGGCGGAGGCAAAGGGAGAGGCTTAACCTGCGTGCCGAATACGGACGGAGTGCTGACATGACGTGTTTACAGGCTTCGGCTTCTGCGCCTTCAGGAGCTTCTGGGCATGCGCAGAAGCTCCTGCAGGCGCAGAAGCCTGTAAACACGTCACGTGATGCAATTGGGCAGGCAGGGGGCGGAGGCAAAGGGAGAAGGGGCGGTGACAAAGGGAAAGGGGGCGGAGGCAAAGGGAGAAGGGGCGGTGACAAAGGGAAAGGGGGCGGAGACAAAGGGGGGCGGCAAAGTAATGTTCACTTACCATATAAAATAACCTTAGACCACCCCTGGCTGTAACCAGCAGTGCTGTAGAATTCGAAGAGGAACAAATGGAGGGCGAAAGAGAGATACGTGCTGAACAGAAGGCACGTCAAGCCAACCCCAACCGGAACCACCTCTAACCTGGAAACAGATGCTCTCACTTATGAGAACATGCAGGTCAAGAATAGGGCTCCACCAGGGGCGGTCTTTCCACTACGCAGCCTACGCAATCGCGTAGGGCGGCATCTTGGACGCCGCGGGGTGGGGTGCCATCGTGGGGCGCTGCGCCGCCGCCCTCCGTGCTGCTGCTGCGCTGCGCCGCCCTCCGCGGTTTCGCGCACTGCGCATGGGCGCTGAGTTTTTTGCGCACATGCGCAGTACCTACGAAGCTCACTAGAGCTCCGTAGTCACAGCGCATGCGCGCGGAGATTTTCGCGCGCATGCTTAGTGCCTACGGAGCTCAAGTGAACTCCGTAGATACTGCGCATGCTCGCGGAGATTTTCGCGCGCATGCGCTGTGTCTACGGAGCTCAAGTGAGCTCCGTAAAAACTGCGCACGCACGCGAAAATCTCCGCGCGCATGCGCTGTGTCTACGAAGCTCACTTGAGCTCCGTAGGCACTGCGCATGTGTGCGAGGCCCCTCCTAGCGCTTCCTGGTGCCCGCTGCCGGCCTCTCCCATGGGGCATTGCACAGGGCAAGGGAGAGTGCTCCGTGGGTGGGGCTGGCAGCGGGCACCAGGAAGCGCTAGGAGGGGCCTTCGAAGGCCGAATTGCACAGGGCAAGGAGTGGCGGCGTGGGAGGAATGGAAGGAGCGCACGCAAGGTACCTCTTTTTAAAAAATGGGGGCAAAATAATCTGGGGGGAATAATTTTTGGGGGGGGGCCAAAATAATCTTCGCCTACCATTGCAAATTCCCTTAGACGGCCCCTGGGCTCCACAGTCGCCACACACCCACCGCCAGTACAACAAACCTGGAAGAGAGTCTTACTCAATCAACGAGGGATCACCTAAGTAAAAGCTCCGTAAAAGATATAAAACGGCATGTATTTTCAATGTAACTTTATGACTGCTTTGCGACAAGGAGATTGCGGTTGCCATCCTCCTAAGCTGACGAGAGTAAAAGGCTTCGGTGGCATCTTCTTCCGGACTTCTTTGGTGAGATCATTTGGGAAAGGGATTTTAGATTGCTTTCTTAAAAAACTCGCCAGAGGTTCTGCTGAAATCCTCGTTTTAGGGGTACTCCGGGGCTCTCTGGGCCTGGCTATTCTAAATTCTTCTTGTAAGCAACGAGGAGAACTAATAAACAATGATAATAGTATATTTATATTTTTTTGTATATCACCAAACATATAAATGCGACATGCAATGCAATATCTCGGAGCACAAGTAAATAACCTAATAGAAACCCTACATGGGTTAAAGAGACACCAACATAATCAATATCTCTAAATAGAGAGTCCCATAAGAGAGTTCCTTCGCAAATGATATAATAAAGTCCACCTTCTTCAAGAAGAAAAAATATAAGGAATAATGTCCAATAACAGGCGGAGTACTCTCACAGCGGCCGACGATCTCGTGGATGCGTGCGCTCAATTGTTTCGCCGTTTGAAGGCTTTTTCTAGACCGGGGACGTCTTTAGGCGCTCCAAAGTATTAGCAACAAATCTAGACAATATATACAATACAATGCATCAAAATGGGTAAATTTTCCCCACAAAGCGACCCCGTACGAGGAGAAAAATAGGCAGCATAAGAACATAAGAACATAAGAAGAGCCATGCTGAATCGGACCTCAGCCCATCTAGTCCAGCATTCTGTATCACCAGTGGCCCACCAAACCTCACGGGGATCTTGAGCAGAAGGAGACCAGCATCTGACCTGCTTTGAACTGGAACCCCCCTTTGAACCAGTACACCTTTCCTGAATCCTGCCTACCTCAACCAACTCCGATGGTCATCCCTGAATGAAGGACCTGGACCAAACTTGGGCCAGGGAGGGCTTTTGAACCCCCATGACCCAAACTTTACATCTATCTTTGCTTGCTTTGGAGGATGGACCACAAATGATCTTTCCTTCAACCACGCTTTGCTTTGGTTCCCATAGCATTCGTACCTTAGTTCATCAAAGGAAAATCACACAGAGCCATCAGGCCTTCTTTGGTCAGATCATGGACAATACAATGTAGAACAGGGGGAAGTTTATAGTCATGAGATTAACATCAAATATAAACAGCTGAGTACTACACAAGGAGCTTGCTAACCAATAAATGATCATTGAGGCCTTTTGGCGACTACTTGAGGAAAGGCGGATTATCCAATCGCGTTCTAATTGTAATAATCTGCGTTTTACATCCATTGAAGGTTTAGGTTCTACCTTATCCAAAACCATTACAGTGAACGCCTCATGGTGATGTTGTTTGCTAACAAAGTGAGAGTACAGTCTGGAATTATCACATCCTGTGCGAAATCTAGATCTATGTTCCTGTACTTTTTCGAATCTCGCGCCCGCTTTCGCCCACATAAATGTCCCCGCAAATACATTTTAAACAATACACAATATTACTAGACCCACAGGTGGACCAAGTATTGACTTTGAACCTTCGGTGGTTTTAAGGGCTGATTATGTGATCTGCTGGATCAATTAAATGGCATATAGAGCACCTGCCACATTTATGGGTAAATTGCTTGATAGTTTTCTCTACCTGTTTGATGCTGTGATCAGAGTGAATGATCAAGCTTTTTATGTTGGCAGTGCGTTTGTATGTAATCAATGGGTTTTTTTTGAGCCCAGGAATGGACTGCACCAGGGGCCAAAATCTATTGACAATAGAGGAGATTTTGCGAGCATGGGGAGTATACGTGAGCGGCCAGACTATTCTGTCTTCAACAGGTTTACTTTTATCCATGAATAAAGATACGCGGGGGATCTTATTTACTCTGAATAGAGCACTCTGTAGCACCGATTTAGGATAACCTCTGTCTTCCAGGTTTAAAGTGAGCCTCCAGAGAGTCCCAGAAGGCAGCCGACAGGCTCGACGCACTCCACTCCCAGCCACGAGTGTGGTGAGACTTCAATGCACAGGCGCGAAAGCCTATTGCAACCTACGAATGGTCTTTGGTGCGGCAGCATCCACTTTGGCGCTTGTGCTGTCGCAGGCCCGGATTAAGGTTTTTTGGCGCCCGAGGCCAAAAAAGCCCCACCCCCGGGGCGCTGCTGGGCATGTGCGGCAGCACCCCGGGGGGGGGGAGCTTTCATCGTCGTCCTCCTCCTCCCGCGACCGGAAGGCGGTCATCCTACTCGTGCCCAAGGAAGGAGGGCGGGGCAAGGAGGAGGATGACGAGGCGGAGGGAAGCCACGCCCCCGGAGTCGCTGGTGAGCATGTGCACGCGGCAGGAGGGCGCCTCTTCCTCCTTTGCGATGTTCCTGAGTGCCGGCTGCGCATAGCCGGCAGCGGCACCGGGGACTTCCCTTCTTTCCTCCCGTCATCCTCCTCCTCGCCCTGCCCTCCTTCTTTGGGTGTGAGGAGGATGAGCGGCCCTGGGGGCATGGCCACTCCCCCTCGCCATCTGGCGGGCCCTCCTTCCTTGGGTGTGAGGATGTCAGGAGGCCGCCCCCAGGCCTCCTTTGGCAGTGTTCCTGAGTGCCTTTGCCGTGTTCCTGCAGTGCCGCATAGGAAGAAGGGAAGTTTCCCTCCCTTCCTCCATGCGCGGCACTCAAGAAAACAGAGGAAGAGGCGCCCTCCTGCAGCGAGCGCATGCTCTCCAAGCACCAGCGGCCCTGGGGTTGGGGGCGATGGCGACGGGGGGCATTCCCTCCTCCCCTGCCCCCTCGCAGCACTCTCCCCCCGCCTGAGTCCCGAGAAAGAGAGAGTCATGTTGCGGTTTTGCTTAAAATTATATATTTTTTTGGTCCTTGATCTGGCGCCCCCCTAGGCCTATGCCCATAGGCCGTGGCCTAGGGTGGCCTTATGGGTAATCCGGGCCTGGCCTGTCGGCACACTCCCCTTCCTCTTTCGGCTGAAACCAGGGGTACCAAAAAGGAAAGAGAGTGCGCCGAGGGCCCAGGCGCGGACAAGAACGCCACTGTGCCTCATACCAGTAAGGCCTTCTCGCTGACCACCCTGAGAATTTCGGGGAGGAGGGGAGGAGCTGAAGCTACATGCCTAACTAGAAGGGTTTGGTGGGCATTGACCTTGAGCTTTGGAGTTGTAGTTCACCTACATCCAAGGAGCACTGTGAACTCAAACAACGATGGATCTGGACCAAACTTGGCACGAATCCTCAATATGCCCCAATGTGAAAACTGGTGGAGTTGGGCAAAAATAGACCTTGACATTTGGGAGTTGTAGTTGCTGGGATTTAAAGTTCACCTCCAATCAAAGAGCATTCTGAACACTGCCAAAAACAGAATTGGGCCAAACTTCCCCACACAGAACCACCATGACCAACCGAAAATACTGTGTTTTCAGATGGCCTTTGGTGACCCCTCTGACACCCCCTTGTGACCCTCCCCAGGGGCCCTGTCGCAGCAGACGCCAGTTTAGAGAGCCAAACCCAATTGAAGTGTAAATAGTTTGTTTTAATATTCACAGAGTCTCTGGAGATAAGTCTCGGCATTACTTCGCGAACGAAGATTCAGGAAGGACTCACCACACGCTTTTTACAAGCACGTTGATGACTAAAAATGCCAATCTGATATAGGCAAGTTCGGTTGCAGAAAGCACAGCAGAAAGTCTCCTTGGGTGATGTTGTTTCCAAGTTGCGGTTCTTTCTGCGTTGTCGTTTCTCTTCGAGACCCATTCGGCGTGTCTTCTCAAAAGAGGCCGCAGCATTGTGGATAGTTCGTCTCCATGCCTCCCGATGTGAGGCCAGGGTGGACCATTGTTGGGGATCAATCTGGCCGAGCCTGAGGTGTTGTTTCAGGGAGTCCTTATATCTCTTTTTGGGGGCGCCTCTCTTGCACCGACTCGTGGCGAGTTCACCATAGAGTAGTATCTTTGGGAGGCGGTGGTCCTCCATCCTAGAGATGTGCCCTGCCCAGCGCAGCTGTGTTCTCAATAGCATGGCCTCAATGCTGGTGATCCCTGCTTGCTCAAGGACAGCAACATTCGTCACATAGTCGGTCCAGTGTATATTTAGGATTGTGCGAAGACAGCGTTGATGAAAGCGTTCGAGGAGTCGTAGGTGCTGGCGATAGGTGACCCATGTTTCAGACCCATATAGGAGAATAGACAGTACGATAGCTCTGTACACACTGATTTTGGTACTTTGCCTCAGGTGCTTGTGGCTCCAAACTCTTTTGTGAAGCCTTCCAAATGCACAATATGCCTTTGCTAATCTGTGATCTATCTCTTTATCAATCTTGGCATCTGAAGAGATGATACTTCCCAGGGAGGTGAACTGCTGAACGGATTTAAGCACAGATGTGCCTATGCTGACGTGGGGATGATGGTGTTCTTCCTGTGGTGTGGGCTGGTAGAGGACTTCCATTTTCTTCAGGCTGACTTCCAGCCCAAACAGCTCTGCAGCTGCTGCAAAACAAGATGTGAGGCGATACAGGGCTGCTTCTGAATGGGCGACAAGGGCAGCATCGTCAGCAAAAAGCAGCTCACGGACTAGATAGATGGTCAGTGAAAACGCTAACAAAAGGAAGGCTTAATCGGTACGAAAACAAACAAGGAGGAAAAGCCTGCACTCAAAACGCCAAAAACTCTTTAGCAAAATCAAAGCAAACAGGGAAAGGCACGCTGAGGGCAGCAGAGAAGATGTCGTCGTCAGAATCAATCCAAGTTCGTCAGCATTGAAGTCATCAAAGGGTTGTCCAAGAAGGTATCCAAAGGGGCGTAGGAGAGACGTAATCCAGGAGCCAGGCCAAGGTCAAGGAGAGGAGACAGACGTAGAAGCGAAGACACAACCCACAGTCCAACTGGAGAGCAATCCAGTGGATTTCAAACCCCACCACAGGAAGCAGCAGAATCAGCCTGGAAACAAGGCTTCAAGATGCAAGATGACAGGATACAAGATGCAAGAGTCCTAGGATCCAAAGGCAACTCCTTGCTAGCCACAGAGGTTAGTCCCAAAATGCCCACCTTTTAAGCTCAGTACAAGTCAGATCCACTTGATGAGGCCGACGCCCTCAGGTGTTACTCTCCCAGCAGCTGCTGCCCTTTGACTGACCCTCCAAGATTTCCACCTGTGGTTAAGACTTAGAACATCCCACCCATTGTCTGGGGACTCTGAGGGCCAATCCTGATCGCCAGTGAATCCTACCCAGGTGTCTGATCTTGTGGGCTCCCCACAAGCCCTCTGAATGTCTCTTACTTGAGTCCAATCCATTTCAGTAGAAATGTCCTCTGTACTCTGACTCCCATCATTCCCAGAGAATCCCCCAAATGTCTAAGAGTCTGTAGGTGCTGTAATTATTTGCTTGACTCTCTTGAGTTGCAAGTGATCTTCTTCACTTGACTCACTTGACTGATGAGTAAGCCTCTTTCTGCAAACACCAGTACTCCTGTTACAAACAGCCCCCCCCCCCCCAGTTCCATACACTCCCCAGATGCTGAGCCATCAGAGTCTTCTGAATCACTACTATCAGTAGCAGCTGGAGGCTCAATCACAACAGGCCCTGACCGCCAGGTTGAGAAAGGCTGATCCGTTTGTCTGTCTTACCAAACCACAAATGTCAGGATTCCTTAGATATAGCCAGGAGAGTGTAGTATGGGGCACATCTACATTGTGAAATTAATGCAGTTACACGCCACTTTTAACTTTTACTAGCTGTACCCGGCACGCGTTGCTGTGCCCTATTTAGGAGATGCGAGAAAGTCTGAGTATGTAAGGGTTGGAATTGTTGTTAGTGAATTGGGTGTGTTATGTTTGTGCCTCAGCTCTTTGCCTGCAGTCCTTGGGGTTTGACTTGTACCATGGCCAGGACGGATCAGCTTGGGGAGGGCTTGTCCTGTCAGGGGATCTCTATCTTCACAGGTGCGTCCAGTGTCTGTTGGGGGACTGTTAAAAATCCTTTCCGTATCCTTTTGAGCCACCTTTCTCAAGATCTTCATGTCTAGCTTACTTTCTGCTCCTCTCTTTTTCAAGATGTCCTGCTCTGTGTCTTTTGCACCCATTGGTCGATGTCCGGTGAGGCTTTCCTCATGGACAGGCCATCTGAGGAGCTCTTCCAGCGCTGGGCATCAGAAGGTACTTGGTGATGACCTCCATCCCTTGGAGCCAGCATATAGAGGGGCTGGAGCACCCTCCTTGGCAAACCCCATTGTTGCTGGATGGTCCTCTTATTAATGTGGAATTCCAAGCCACTGGAGATCTTTTGGGAAAGGAAGAAGAGCTCCCCTTGAATGGTGTTGATCTCCATCATGGGCTTCTGATTTGAAAGTGTTGGAGGAGGCTCTGGCACTCATCTGACAGTTTGTTATGGGTCGGAATGTTCATGTTGGCTGGCCAGTACAGCAGTTATGCAAATCCGCCCCTTATGGGCAGCCAATCATGTTGTCAGAATGTAGAGGCTGGGAGTCTTTGGCAGCCCCGGAGGATGCTGGGAAATGTAGTTTTATTTTTACTCGTTGTTTTGGGGGCCTTTTAGGTTTTGGGGGGGGGAAGTTTCTTTGCTACAAACATACCTTGCTTGAGGCCTATTTCTGTTGGCAAGTTTTGTGTTTCTGCGTTGTAAGGTTTCTCTGTTTGAGGTAGTCTTCACATGACGGCTCTTCCTTTATATATATAGATTGTTTGATGCTATAAAATCCTGAGATTTGTAGTTTGGTTAAACAAAATGTCTTGTAAACGACAACCAGGGGCGGACCTTAGTGGAGGCAAAGTAAGCGGCCACGTCAGGGCGCCACGTGGCCAAGGGCGCATCCGGCCGCAGCTGCCAGGTTCGGCACATCATGCCGTACCATTGCTGCGGGCGGACGGTACGCAAGCGAGAGGCTCTGCTCCACCTGCAAAATGTTCCCCCATCCTTTTCCAGCTCTCTGACCCTCAACCCCCCACCCCCACCCCATTTCCCTCCTTCCACCAAACGCAACGACCAAGTTCCCCCACCCCCCTTAGTCACAACCACCGCGCTTGCGGAAAGCTCGTGCGGGGCTTCAAGGCGGAGCCAGCTCTCTCACACCCGTGGACGGGGCGGCACGTGGGCAGCTCAAGCACCGCAGCTCCGCTCTGGCTGCCCGCGGGCGCCGTTTCCGCATGCGCTCCCTCCCTCCGTCCTTTCCTGCGCATGCATGCACAGCCAAGCAGGCCGGCAAGCAGGCAGTCAGCCGCCGGGGTCCTCGGACGGAGGAAACAGTGCCACGCATGCGCAGCGAGCGCGTTGCTGCTGCTGCTGCCTCCAGGGAAAAAGAGGTTAGTGGGCCTGGCGCCGCCTCGGGGCTGGCTGTGACCGGTCATCTTCAGAAGCCCAAACGGGGGGAGGGGGCTGAAGTCCAGCCTGCCCCCCCGGTGGCATTCTAGCTGTTTGCGCGCAAGTGTGCTTCGGCTCGCGCCCGTGCGCGCACACACATGCGCCATCATCATCAGCCTGAAGAGCCAGGGGGGCGCCAAAAAAGGGTTTGCTTACGACTATTTTTTTACCTTCGTCCGGTCCTGAGGACAACTGCTGCAGGCCCGGATTAACACCTTTTTGCGCCCTAGGCAACACTTTGGAATTGCGCCCCCTTTAAGCCAACCTCTACCACCACCCCCCATCACTCAGACCAGTTTTTAAAAATGCCATCCCAATGCAGTGGCAGGGAGTTCCACAGTCACGCTTTCTGCCCAAAGCAGGACTCGAACTCAGGACGCTAAGACAGAAGCACCGCCCCCGAAGAGGAGTCAAGGGAAGCGGGAGCCAATCACAGAAGTGCTTTCCCAAGGGCGGGAATTCAAATGGGAGAGTGACACCCGGCAGGGCCAATGAACGAACAATATGGCGCCGAGGGGGCGGGGCCACCTGAGGCAAGCGACGCAGGCTCTCTGAGGGAGTGACTTCATCTCTGGAGGGGCCTTTCCGGTCCCAGTCGCGCGGTGCCCAGGCGCCTCGGCGCTTGCCTGCTCGAAGTGCGGCCTACCCAGACCTCCGCCATCCCCGCGAGTGCACTTGCTCTCTCTCCGCCGCCCGGCCATGCCCCCTGGCTCCGCCCTGGCTGCCTCCCATTGGCCCGGCCCCACCGCAGCCCCCGTGGGGCATACCGGGAGGAGTAGTCTGTCTCCTGCGGGGAGGGAGGCAGAAGCGGAGAGAGGTGCATGATGGGAAGTGTAGTCTTCAGGACAGGGCCCGCTCTCATAGACATCTATGGGCGAGGCCGAGGGAGGGCGTTACGTTTTTAGTTGTTTCAACTTGGGGGGGGGGTTCCGTGATCTGCGCCCCCCTCGGCTTGCGCCCCTAGGCCATGGCCTGATGGGTAATCCGGGGCTGAACTGCTGGGAGTCCATAGCTGAAACACTCTAACTTTGCAGTGCAGACTCATCCCTTGATATTTCTTGAGTGAGGCTGAGACGACCATACCTTGAACTCACACCTGCATTTTAATTGTGCTATTTATGCTCCATAATAGATTAATTATTGGCACAGTAAATTTTCTGGTGACATTATAATCCTTGAGAAACCATCAACAGCCACATAGAGAGATGCTCCACAGCCCATCTTCCTCCTTGATGGGCGCCTTCATATTTTCGCCTCCAAACGACACCAACCGCCCCGGCAGGGCTGCCTCCTTCCCCTTGCTCCGTCCCAGGCTGAAATGTTTTAATATTTAACCACTTTTGCCCTGTAAATAATAGATGGCGCTTGTCTCAGCAACCGCAGGTCTTTTTTTATTGTCGACACGAGGGAAACGGTCTCCTGGCATCCTGAACGGTTTTTCGACAGGCAGAAATCCCAGCCATTTCCTTCTGCCCCAATTTTGGATGGATGAGAAAGACAGCCAGAGCGGACCTCGGCCAGGTATTTTGGAGCCCCGTTCCAAAAATCCCTTAAGGATGGGATCTGTTGTATCCCAGAGTAGGAACACTTCTGTCCTTACACACCTCACCAGTATAGTAAAACCAGCAAGCAGTTTATTGAAGGATATATGTAAGCAAAGCAATAAAAAAAATAGGGTGGCCACATGTCCCGTATTATACGGGACGTCCCGTATTTTGGCCCTAAATATTGTGTCCCGTTTTTTAAGCTCCTGTCCCGTATTTTCAGCTCCTCCTGTCCTCTGGCGGTGACGCCAGAGGGGAAGGCGAATAATTCCTGCCCAGCCCCACCAAACCCGGTCTTCTCCTTGAGCGGGGAGAGCCGCCAGGGCCGAGGCAGACCGCGCATGGGCTCCGCCCATGGGCCAAGGCAGACTGTGCATGCGATCCACACATGGGCCAGGCAGATCGCACATGCACTCCATCCATGGCCCAAGGCAGGCTGCGCGTGCACTCCGCCCATGGGCCAAGGCAGACTGCGCATGTGATCCGCCCATGGGCCAAGGCAGATCATGCATGCGCTCCATCAATGGGCTAAGGCAGACCGCACATGTGCTCCACCCATGGGCCAAGGCAGATCGCACATGCGCTCCTTCCATGGGCCAAGGCAGACTGCGCATGCGCTCCACCCATGGGCCAAGGCAGACCACGCATGCGCTCCACCCATGGGCCAAGGCAGACCGCGCATGTGCTCCACCCATGAGCCAAGGCAGACCACGCATGCGCTCCACCCATGGGCCAAGGCAGACCACGCATGCACTCCACCCATGGGCCAAGGCAGACCGCGCATGCGCTCCACCCATGGGCCAAGGCAGACCGCGCATGCGCTCCACCCATGGGCCAAGGCAGACCACGCATGCACTCCACCCATGGGCCAAGGCAGATCGCGCATGCGCTCCTTCCATGGGCCGAGGCAGACCGCGCATGCACTCTGCCCATGGGCCAAGGGGAGTTGGGAATGGGCCAAGGCAGACTGCGCATGCGCTCCACCCATGGGCCAAGGGCGCTCCACCCATGGGCCATCCACCTCCTGGCATTCATGGGCAGAGCAGGAGGTGGCACCCCAGCTGCACTCGGGCCAAGGGCCATGGAAGGCCCTCCCTCCTGGGCCAAAGCTAGCAGTCCCCCAGCTCGGAATCCATGGGCCAAGTGACAGGGCAGGCAGACTGCGGGCGAGGCAGAGATACTGGGGCCAAGGGGAGTGGCGCCACCTCCTGGCATTCATGCAGAGCAGGAGGTAGCACCCCAGCTGCTCGGAAGGGCCATGGAAGGGGCCCCTCCTCCTCCCTAGCAGTCCCAGCTCGGAAGGAAGTGACAGCAACTGCGGCGAAGAGATATGGTGGCGCGCGTGAAGATCCCAGCTGTGCGCACACACCGGCTGGCCCACACGCACCCTGCACAGGCACAAGGGGTGTCTTTAGAGTGCACGTGCAAATTGGGTACCGGGGGACCTCCATCACTGGCCGCCATGGAGCGGAAAGGTGAGTCTGGGTGAGCTTCTCTGGGTGGCGAGGCGGAGGCACCCCTCCTCCTCCTGTGCTGGGGCTGTGCTGGGGCTACCCATAAGGCCAACCTAGGCCATGGCCTAGGGGTGGCACTCACGGACCAAAAAAAAATATGTTAAAACAAATAAAATGCCCCAGGCCAGGTCCTTAATACCAGCTCCTGCCTCTGCTATTGTTGCGTAAACGGCGTATGCACAGGGGCTCTCGACACTGACGTCGACATCGACAGGAGGAACAATTAACTCCCTTGATGCCGGCAGCACCCACTTGCTGGCTCCTTCAGTGCAAGTACAGGAAACTCCATTGCGCAGTCTGCGCATGCCCTAACACCATGAAAGCTGGTATTCCTCCTCCAACACAAGGAGGAGACTCCTCCTTAGTGGAGAGAGAAGCGCAACTGCCAGCTATGGCATAGGCGCAAACCCCAGTACAGGAGAGAAGCCCAACGCGACAAGCCCCGGTATCGGGGAAAAGCGCAGCATCGGTACAGCTGCTGACTACAACGCATGCGCAATCCCTGATACCGGGTAGGAGCCAAGTGCCTCAAGCCCCGGCATCGGGAAGGAGGCTCCTCCCCCCATGCCAGGCCCGGATTACCCACAAGGCCAACCGAGGTCAGCCTTGGGGGGCAGCGGATCCGGACCTCCCAAAATAAAATATTTTTTAAATGTTTTTTTTAAAAAATGATGTCCTGGCACTCCTGCGCCTGCCCGCGGAGCGCCATAGGCCCTAGACGCGGCTTCCCGCCGCCCCCTCCTTGCCAGAGAGGAGGGGTAGGGAGAAGCCTCGCCGCTCCTCTCTGGCGCGGCTGCTCCTGGGCGGCGGTGGCGGCAGGAGCCCCGGCAGCAGAAACAGAAGAAGCGGTGGCGGCGGCGGAGGACAAGGCTCGAGCAGGGCTCCGGCCGCCGCCGCTGCCGCCGCCGCTGCTCCTCCTCCTCGGCTTTTCCCGCTCTCGTCCCGAAGCCGCCCAAGCCAACGCCACCTCGGAGCGCGCTGTTCCCGCAGCCTTCATGTTCATGGGATCTGTAGCTTCGCCAACGCCAACGCCGCCCCCCGGGATTAAGCGCCTCGCCGCCGCCCTTCCTCTCTGGCGCCGTCATGTGAGGAGGAAGGAGGGCCCGGCCCCCGCAAGCGGACCCGCCCCCGGGGCTGGGGCGGCGCTTCCAAATTCTGGCCTTGGGTGGCACAATCAGCTGATCCGGGCCTGCCCCATGCCTGCATCCATAGTGCCTGCCGAGAGGGAAACTCCTGTGGCGGACCTAGTGGGGCCACACCGGGAGAGCTGGATGCGGGGCCCTAAGGGGGACGAGCGGATGAAAGGATGTGTGTGTGTGTGTGTTTGCGGTAGAGGTTGGCTTAAAGGGGGTGTAAATCCAAAGTGTGGCCTAGGGCGCAAAAAGGTGTGAATCCCGGCCTGCATTGCCTTCAAGCCAGATTATGTTTTTATGTATTTATTAAAGTTTTTATGAAGTGCCCCTTATTTTTGTGAAAAGTCCCGTATTTTTAGGTAAATGTCCCTTATTTCCTGTATGAAAAAGTGGCAACCCTAAATAAAAATGATAGAAACAGTATTGTCCATAGCAGGGCTGTCCAACTTCTACCGGACCTGTGGCCAGAATTCCGGTCACTGATCACCTGGGGGGCCAAGCCCCTGGCTCCGCCCCTCCCCAGCTCCGCCCCTCCCGCCCCTGGCCCCGCCCCTCCCCGCCCCCTCCCCGCCCCCTCCCCGCCCCTGGCTCCGCCCACAAATTACTAGTTGCATTATTCATTATAAAATAAATAAATAAAACAATGGAACAGAATGATTATAAAAGAATAAGGGGCAAAATATACAATTAAATATATTACTAATAAAAAAGGGAGATGGATAGATGGAATACATAAGGGGCCAAATATACAATTAAATATATTACTAATAACAAAATATACAATTAAATATATTACTAATAACAAAGGGAGATGGATGCATGGAACACATAAGGGGCAAAATATACCATTAAATATATTAATATTAACAAAGAGGGATGGATGGATGCATGGAACACATAATATAGCCAAAATATACCATTAAATTAACAAAGAGGGATGGATGGATGCACGGAACACATAAAGGGGCCAAAATATCCCATTAAATATATTAATAATAACAAAGGGAGCCCCCTGCTTCAGCCTACCATCCCAAACGCGCAGGATCCAGGAGTAGCCGGACCACGAAAGAGGTGACGAGCGACCGAGCCAGGAGCCGAAGATGGATGGAGAGATCGCGTCCAAATCGCGTCTGTGTGGGCCGCGGGGCTTCAGTAGCCGAGATTTTGGCAACAGGAGGAGTCTCGCGAGACTACGGCAGCCACGCAGGATTTCGATATCAACGCAGGCGTGATCTCGCGTTGAGATCAAAATCCCGCGTGGCTGGTGTAGTCTCGCGAGACTTCCTCCGGAACCCGGAAGTGGGTAATTTTTTATTTTTTAAAAAAATTAATTTATTTTTATTTATTTATTTGTCACGTTTCTATACCGCCCCTCTCAGCCCGAAGGCGACTCGGGACGGTTTACACAAGGCAGTCTCTGCCCTCAATACAACACAGCAACAAGTCAACCCCCCCCCCCCCAGAAAAAAATCATATAATAACAATTTAAAAATTAAAAACATACAATTGCAGCCTCAACGTCATTTTTCTATTTTTATTTTTTATTAAAAAGATGAGGGTGCCGTAGGAAAGAGGCTGGGGGGGGCCGTGTACGGCCCGCGGGCCGCCAGTTGGTCAGCCCCGGTCCATAGGGTACAAATGGTCCATGCACTTCAAGGTACAAAGGTAAAAACATAAGATCCAAAGATGCAAAATCCAGAAGAACAAGACAGCATGGAGATCCGATACCCAGAAGAGGACCCTGGCAAAACTCGAAACATGAAACTAGAAATCCACTTGGAGACAAGACCATCGTGACCATCAGGCCGCTCTGAGTCCCCCCTCGGGGGCAGAGAAGAACAGGGTAGAAATGCTGGAAATAATAATAATAATGAAAATTCAACACTGACGCGACTGAGCTAAAATCCTTTCCTTGTCCCATATAAAGTTTTTCCTGCCCCGTGAAATGAAAGGAAAGCATTCAATTGGCCTTGACAACAAGACCAGGATTTCTTATCTCTCTTTTCTAGCAGACAGGCTGACCTTCGGTGATCTTGAGAACTTTGTCTTTGTTTACAAAAGTCTTGTCTTCTATCGCCAACCTCATCGAATTCTGCACCTTACAAAATCATCCTCAGAAGATTGTAGTTTCTCAGAGAAAGGCTCCTGTGGACCCAGGCCCAGATCAACACCTTTTGGCGCCCTAGGCCACAGTTTGGAATTACGCCCCCCCCCACCTCGTGCCGCCGCATTAGAGAGGCCTATCCCCATTCCCCCCCCGCTCCCCCTCAGCCCTTCCTCCTCTTCTCCCCCGACATCCATCCACTCACCGCTGAGGCTCCTCCCCACGCCGGGAACGCACGCCCGGCGATCCCAAAGAACTATGGGTCCCAGCATGCCCCGCGGCTGAGAGGCTGGCGCCGCCGCCGCATCCCGGCAGTCCCCGCGGCCTCGCAGGCGGCTGGGTGCGCAAAGGGCAGCGGCTATAGAGAGTCGGGGCCTTCCTCCGCCTCAGGAGCTAATCGTGACCAGCATGGGCTGATGGAAGAGGCCTCCTCCGAGCCCATGCTGGTCACGATTGGCTCCTGAGGCGGAGGAAGGCTCCGACTCTCTGTAGCCGCTGCCACCTGCGCACCCAGCGCGAGGCCGCAGAGCCGCCTTCGAGGCCGCAGGGGCTGCCGGGATGCTGTGGCGGTGCCAGCCTCTCCGCCACAGGGCATACTCCTCCTCTTCCTCCTAATGTTGCTGCTGCTGCCTCATGTGGAGCCCTGGTAACGTGGTGCGCCCTCTGCCGGGTCACGTGGGGGCTGGCTCCCAGCTGTATTGTCTGCAGGGCACCGAGGGGAGCCCCCATCCTTCCTCCCTTCTGCCTTCCTTCCTTTTGGGTACCAGGCGGCAGGAGCCAATCGCAGCACGATTTTTAAATTATTTTATAACATTTTAATTGGGGGGCGTGATTTGCGCCCCCCCGGCTCATGCCCCTAGGCAGGGGCGGACCAAGATTTTCCCTGGGGGTACGCAAAAAATTTCTTTGCGCCCCCCAGTGCGCATGCGCCAATCTGCGTACGCGCACTGGCTCCAAAGCGGGAGCCAGTACACATGCGCGGACCTTTTCGCGCATGCGCAAAAAGGTCCGCACATGCGGAAGCGCGGCTGGAGCGCCCCAGGCTGCCTAACAAAGGCGCAGCACGCGCTGCGTTGCCTGCGGGGCCGGCCGCGGAGGCCTGGCCGGAGCGGCCGCGGGTAGCGGGGTGGCAGGGAGTCGGCGCGGCGGCGCCCCTCCCGGGTGACATCGCCCCTCCCCGGTGACGTCGTCCCACGCGCCTGCTTACTTTGTCTAATGGACGAACCGGCCCTGCCCCTAGGCCATGGCCTCGTTGGCCCTATGGGTAATCCGGGCCTGTGTGGACCTCTTTTAATTATAGTCCATGATTTCTTCACCTTCTTCTTCTTGTGGTTTTCCAAGCCTTATTTTAGGGTGGCATCTCTAGACTATGAGGGTGGGTGGCCATCTGTTGGGAGGGCTTGGCATGAGGAGGATAGACTTTGGAGGTCCCTCCCAACTCTAGGATTCCATGACTCTATAGTCTAACTTCTCCATAAAACTATTAATATCTATGAGGATGGGTGGCCATCTGTTGGGAGGGCTTGGATGGTGCCTTTTTGCTTGGCAGAAGAATGTGGTTGGACTTGATGGCCTTTGGGGTTTCTATGAGTCGATGACCTCCAAAAGCAGGAGATTGCATGGAGCCCTGTCCTTTCTACTAGAGGAAAGGACAACAAAATGTCCAGGGACGCAGCCTAACTTTGGGACCCCGGCAGGGTCACTCTGGGCAGATTGCGGAGCCGTCATGAGCGGGTCATCAATCTCTGCATTAATTGAATTCTATGTGAACGGCAACCTCCTCTTCTGTGCCAAGGAGGGACAGGGCAGACAGCTTGGAAGGGACGCGGGAGGAGGGCACACGTCCATCTTGGCTGCCAGACGCAGGGCAGATTGCGCCGAGCATGTCGCTCTCTCTCTCTCTTGCTCTCTATGTACAGTGATAAGCGACAGCTTTAAACAAGCTGCAGGGAAGACACATAGAAGACAGAGAGAACTCAGAGGGTGGTGTTATCAGGCCCGGGTTATCCACCGTTATCAGGCCCGGATTAACAACTTTTTGCGCCCTAGGCCACACTTTGGAATTACGCCCCCTCTACTACCGGCACTGAAAGTTGTTGTTTGGGATCCGGGAAGGGAGGGTGGGGCCCAAGTCGCGTCTCCCTTTCCTTCCTTCCTTCCTTTCCCGCCCGAGGGCTTGGGGGCCGTGGCGGTGTGGCCATCTGCCGGGGCAGATTAGGATCCCCGCGCCACTGGGAGGGAGAGCAGTGGGGAGAGGCCTGGGGGGCCTTCCTTCCTTCGGGGGGGGGGGGGTCCCTGGAGATAGATAGAGAGACACCCACCCATCTCTGTCTCCTTCAGGGCTGCTGCTTGCTCCTCCTCCTCGGTTGCAATCCGTGGCTCAGGGAGAATCTCCCTCCGTGGACTTCCGCCTTCAAGCAGGCCCTCGCCTTCCTATTGGCCTAGTCCACGGAGCCACGCCCACCCAGGAGAGAGGAGGCTCCCCGATTGGCCGGCTGCTGCTCTTCAGCTTTGATCGATGGGTGTCACAAGGCGGGAGGCGGGGCCAGGAGGCGAGCTCGGAGGACTCACTCCTGGCCCCGCCCACTCCCCACCTCCCAGGGAGGGAGGGAGGGAGGGAGGGAGTGACGTCACCCTGGGAGGCGACGGAGCAAACAAGGAAGGCGGGCCTGGCGGAAGAGGAGGGAGGAAGTGATGTCACCTCGCCCCCGGCTGAGTAGCGGGGAGGAGGGAGGGAGGGAAGCCGCTGCTGCTGCTGCTCCTCGCCCTGCGTGTCCTGCCTTGAGACCAGGCTCGGCCCTCCCTCCCTCCGGGGCCTTTGTGCTTCAACTCCAGCCATTCCCAAGCGCTGGCCACGGAGGTCTCTTTTTTTAATTAACTTTTTTTTGGTCCATGAATTGCGCCCCCCTTGGCTTGCGCCCCTATGGCCTATGTTGGCCTTATGAGTAATCCGGGCCTGACTGTTATACCAAGTTTGGTGGGTCACTTCTCAGTTTTAGCTGCATGTTCTAGGGGTGCATATTCACTATAAAAATAATTCAGTTTGATACCACTTGAACGGCCTGGGCTCAAGATTATGGAACGCTGGGGGCCTGTCATTTTGCAACGTCTTTAGCCTCCTCTGCTAACGAGCGCAATTACAACTCTCATAGCATTGAGCTATGGCCATTCAAGTGGGGCCAAAACTGCATCAATCCTACAGTGCAAATGTGCCCTAGGAACCTAAGCGGGTGGGACGGGCACCTTGGAGAATTCCCCTAAAGGAGGAAATAAAGGAATGCTTTCATTAGGCCTGGTTGATCCAAAAAAAAAAAAAGGTTCAAAACTAGTTCCGGATGTAGGGGGCGCTGGTGCTTCAACTCTGATTCACTTATGAAATTTTCCGGAAAAATTTCAGAATTTCCCGAACTAATTCCGAAATTTCAGAATGGCTTCATTAATGGCGGACACGTATGTTTAACCCAGTTTCGATGAGGATGTCTTCCCTTCATGTCAGAACTGGGGCGACAGCCGGGTTTAACCCAGTTTGGATGTGGCTGTCGCCCCAGTTCTGACGGGGAGGGAAGGACATCCGCCTCCAAACTGGGTTAAACAGCCAATGAGGGGAAAGCACCTCGGGAGGGGCAGGACTCTAATGCTGATTCCTTTCCGAAAATGTACACATTCAAACTGGGGTAAACACGGGCCTCGCCCCAGGTCTGACGCGGGAGGGAAGGACGTCCGCATCCAAACTGGGATAAACACGGGTCTTTCCGAAGGTCTGACGCGGGAAGGAAGGACATCCGAGTCCAAACATGGTTCTCGCCCCGGGCCTGGCGCGGGAGGGAAGGACTTCCGCATCCAAACTGGGATAAACACGGGTCTTTCCGAAGGTCTGACGTGGGAAGGAAGGACATCCGAGTCCAAACATGGTTCTCGCCCCAGGCCTGGCGCGGGAGGGAAGGACTTCCGCATCCAAACTGGGGTAAACACGGTTCTCGCCCCAGGTCTGACGCAGGAGGGAAGGACGTCCGCATCCAAACTGGGTTAAACACGGCTCTCGCCCCCGGTCTGACGCGGGAGGGAAGGACATCCGCATTCAAACTGGGGTAAACACGGGTCTCGCCCCAGGTCTGACGCGGGAGGGAAGGACATTCATCTCCAAACTGGGGTAAATACGGGTCTCGCCCCAGGTCTGACGCGGGAGGGAAGGACGTCCGCATCCAAACTGGGGTAAACACGGGTCTCGCCCCAGGTCTGACGCGGGAGGGAAGGACGTCCGCATCCAAACTGGGGTAAACACGGGTCTCGCCCCAGGTCTGACGCGGGAGGGAAAGACATTTGTCTCCAAACTGGGGTAAACACGGGTCTCGCCCCAGGTCTGACGCGGGAGGGAAGGACGTCCGCATCCAAACTGGGGTAAACACGGGTCTCGCCCCAGGTCTGACGCAGGAGGGAAAGACATTTGTCTCCAAACTGGGGTAAACACGGGTCTCGCCCCAGGTCTGACGCGGGAGGGAAGGACGTCCGCATCCAAACTGGGTTAAACATGGTTCTCGCCCCAGGTCTGGCACGGGAGGGAAGGACATCCGCTTCCAAACTGGGGTAAACACGTTTCTCGTCCCAGGTCTGACGCAGGAGGGAAGGTTGTCCGCATCCAAACTGGGGAAAACTCGGGTCTCGTCCCAGGTCTGACGCGGGAGGGAAGGACATCCGCATCCAAACTGGGTTAAACATGGTTCTCGCCCCAGGTCTGGCACTGGAGGGAAGGACGTCCGCATCCAAACTGGGGTAAACACGGGTCTTGTACCAGGTCTGACACGGGAGGGAAGGACATTTGCCTCCAAACTGGGGTAAACACGGGTCTCGCCCCGGGTCTGGCGCGGGAGGGAAGGACTTTCGCCTCCAAACTGGGGTAAACACGGGTCTCGCCCCAGGTCTGGCGCGGGAGGGAAGGACGTCCGCATCCAAACTGGGTTAAACATGGTTCTCGCCCCAGGTCTGACGCGGGAGGGAAGGACATCCGCATCCAAACTGGGTTAAACATGGTTCTCGCCCCAGGTCTGGCACGGGAGGGAAGGACATCCGCATCCAAACTGGGGTAAACACGTTTCTCGTCCCAGGTCTGACGCAGGAGGGAAGGTTGTCCGCATCCAAACTGGGGAAAACTCGGGTCTCGTCCCAGGTCTGACGCGGGAGGGAAGGACATCCGCATCCAAACTGGGTTAAACATGGTTCTCGCCCCAGGTCTGGCACGGGAGGGAAGGACGTCCGCATCCAAACTGGGGTAAACACGGGTCTCGCCCCAGGTCTGACGCGGGAGGGAAGGACATTTGCCTCCAAACTGGGGTAAACACGGGTCTCGCCCCGGGTCTGGCGCGGGAGGGAAGGACTTTTGCCTCCAAACTGGGGTAAAAAAGGGTCTCGCCCCAGGTCTGGCGCGGGAGGGAAGGACTTTAGCCTCCAAACTGGGGTAAACACAGGTCTCACCCCAGGTCTGATGCGGGAGGGAAGGACATCCGCATCCAAACTGGGGTAAACCATGGGTCTCGCCCCAGGTCTGACGCGGGAGGGAAGGACGTCCGCATCCAAACTGGGGTAAACACGCGTCTTGCTCTAGATCTGATGCGGGAGGTAAGGACATTCGCATCCAAACTGGGGTAAACACAGGTCTTGCCCCAGGTCTGACGCGGGAAAGAAGGACGTTCGCCTCCAAACTGGGGTAAACACGGGTCTCGCCCCAGGCCTGACGCAGGAGGGAAGGAAGTCCGCATCCAAACAGGGTTAAACATGGCTCTCGCCCCAGGTCTGACACGGGAGGGAAGGACGTCCGCATCCAAACTGGGGTAAACACGGCTTTCCCCCAGGTCTGACGCGGAGGGAAGGACGTCCGCATCCAAACTGGGGTAAACACGGGTCTCGCCCCAGGTCTGACGCGGGAGGGAAGGACGTCCGCATCCAAACTGGGGTAAACACGGGTCTCGCCCCAGGTTCGACGCGGGAGGGAAGGACGTCTGCATCCAAACTGGGGTAAACATGGGTCTCGCCCCAGGTCTGACACGAGACGGAAAGGAAACGAAGGGATTTGTAAGAGAAATGGTGGGCAAAGCTTCGAAATGGCAAGGATACTTCCGGGTTCCCAAATCGCTTCGAAATTGCTTCAAAAAGGAATTTGATCCGAATTTATTCCAAATTAAGAAGGATCCGAACGAACCTACCCAGGCCTAGTATAGGAATGTTCTTTCTTGGTGTCTTTTAACTGAGTAATTTGTCAGATTATTGCATTTTGAATAGCAATTCATGAGTCAGCACAAGATATATTTTCGCAGTTTGAGATGACCTGCAGTGTGACATGTTTGACACCAGATGGCGCTGTCTCAAGACTGCTAAATGGAAATTTGAGGAATTTCCGTTACAAAGTGACAGTTGGGATTTGTCAGTTGGGATTCAATATCTGTGAGGAAAGGATGTTTAGAAAGGTAGCTGTGATGGCTGTTGTTTTTCGATGTTTTGCCAGTTATTGTTAAATACAATTCAATACAAAGTTATATATTTACCTTGTGAATTGAATGAGAGTTTCATTATTCACTTTCGAAAGAGACTGGAGTTTTTGGGCCGATGGGGAATTAAACTTCTATATTTCTGTTGCCTATCCGCTGACATAAATACTGACGCCGAAGAGGTTATGGGCCCAGATCCCAGAACCCAGAACACAGAATTGCAGAGGCACAGAGATACTACATAACCCATAATTCATAGAAAATGTTTTTGAATAACACTGCAAATTGCAGCAGAAGTCGCTGTTTACCTCAGTGTTAGGGAAAAAAAGCTGAAGTGAATTTTTGCCAGGAGCATCTGTAGTGTGAAGAAAGATGGCATTATTTGGAGCACAGCATCATTTAGAAAAACTCAGAGGCAGCTCAAATTATTTAATATGGGCTACCAAAGTGCGAGCAGTTTTGGCAAAGGAGGAGCTGTTATCCTGCTTAACACACCGACCTATTTCTGATGCAGAAAGGTTGAAAGATGGCAAGGCAAGGGCTACCATCATCCTGTCAGTTGACGATAGGCACCTCACATATTTAGCTCTGGAAGAAACAGCCGCTGACTGTTGGAAAAGGCTTGAAAAGCTGTATCAGCAGGCTACTGGAGGCTCAAAAGTTTTATTGAGCAGAGAACTGTTTTCACTGAAGCTTCTGTCAATGGAAGATTGTGCCAGAGAGACATTTGAGTAAAATGCTGAGCCTATTTAATGATTTAGCAGCAAGGGGCACCAATTTTACAGAAGATCAGAGAGGCTTAATTCTACTAAGCAGTTTGGGGCAGAGCTACAACTCATTCATTGACTCCATGCAATCTGTGAGAGAAGAGGACATCAACTTCGACTTAGTTTCGACTAGATTGGAGAACTGGGCTTGTTTCAGAAGAAATGCCCAGCAACTTTCGACGGAGAAGTCGGTCAACAAAGGCTTCAATATGAAGAGGAAAGAGACAATCCAGTGTGACATCATCTGTTACATTTGTAATAAAAGAGGACACAAAGCTAGACAATGTCATCAGAACAAGTTTAAGAAGAGTGAATCAGCACAGAGCAAGAAAGAACAGATCAACAATTCAAGAAAGGACTCTGATTCAGGCTGTCTGTTGATGAGTTTACAATGTAACAATGATTTTATTCCTCAGGTACCCTGGATTATTGACTCTGGGAGTGCAAAAAGTTTTGTTAAGGATAGTAAATTGTTAGCAGAGAAGGAACCTTTATCTGGTTCTATGCAAAGTTGTGTGAGTCTAGCCAATGGTCAAAGGTGCAAGGTTTTAACAAAGGGAGAAGTTGAAATTGGTCAACTTAGTCTAAAGTTAGACAATGTTTATTTAGTTCCTGAGCTAGAACACAATGTTCTAGGGTGAAACAACTTGCAGACCATGGTTTATCCATTGTGTTTGAAGGGGAGTTATGTAAAATGAGTAATAAAAATACAGGTATGTATAAGGAAGTAAAATTTCAAAATGGTTTCTATAGAATGAATGCTAGTAATAAAATGTCTACAAATAGTATTCAGAGTTTGAAGGGAAACCTCTGCATGGTGACAGATGTCTGCACATGCTACACAGGAAGTTTGGCCACATGAACTATAATATGATTAGAAAGACTGCACAGCTAGTAGGCATTCAAATACCAGAATGCAGAAATTATTTAGAGTGTGCTGTCTGTAACAAAACAAAGTTAGAGGCTTATCCTGTTGCCAAAAGGAGTGATAGAGTAACAATTAAGTTACAGTTAGTGCACATGGATCTAGCTGGACCTTTTCCAAAGAGTATTGGAGGGAATGTATTTCTACTAGTAATAGTAGATGATAGGTCTCGATTTGGCTTCGTTTACCCTCTGAAAGGTAAATTTCAGGTGTATGAAAAATTTATTGAATGGTACAATTTTGTGAAGAACCAATTTCCTGATTTGACTGTTAAACAAGTTCAATCTGATAGAGGAGGTGAATTTGTGAATGAAAGACTTAAGAATTTTTTTTTTAAGGATAAAGGAATTTGGCATAGGAAAACAAATCCGTGTGTATCAAAAGAAAATGGAATTGCGGAGCGTCGCTTAGGTGTAATTCAAACCATGGTAAAATCAATGCTTGAGGATGCACAAATGCCCAAAGGATATTGGGCAGAAGCAGCTAACACTGCCAATTACGTGCTGAATAGGTTATGGACCTCAAGTGTAAATAAAATCCCATTCTATTTGTTTTATGGAAGACATCCAAAGGTGGATCATTTTCAAGTATTTGGTGCGCATGCAAATGTCTTAATTCCTATACAGCAAAGAGACAAAAGAGATCAGCATTGGGTAAAGATGCAATTTATTGGATATGAAGGTGGAACGAAAGGCTATAGATTCTGGAATGGCTCTTCTCCAGGGAAGAAGATCACAGTCTCCAGATCTGTAAAGTTCGAAAATAATACTCATTGGGATAGAATTCATGCGAACACTGAAGTGTTCATAACCTCAAGTGTTTCTAGAGTAAAGAATGAATCTGAAGTTGTAGAGGTATTAGATGAGGCAAATGTGGAAGAAAGCAAGGAATAATCTGAAGAAAGTAATTTTCATTATTTTTGCGCCACAAACTCTGACTTAGTGTCTAAATCTGTAACAGAGGTTGATGGACATTGTCAAGAGAGTTTGAATTGAATGAGAGTTTCATTATTCACTCGAAAAGAGACTGGAGTTTTTGGGCCGATGGGGAATTAAACTTCTATATTTCTGTTGCCTATCCGCTGTGACATAAATACTCGACGCCGAAGATAATTGGATGTTGTTCAATGGCATTGCCCTCAACGACATTGTCTTGGAGCCCTTTGGTTTCAGGTGTTGGGCCCAAGGTGGTACTAGCTCAGTTCTGAGGCTGCGAAAGCCCTGTTCTCCGTTGCTGTTTCTTCTCAAAGGTGGAAGGGAAAGGGAGGGGGAAAGGGAAAAGCAGAGGAGGAGGAGAAGAAGCAGGATCCGGGCTGCTTTCCAGCTTCCGACTGCTGTCTCTGTCCCACAAAGCGGCTCCTCCAGCCGTCAGCAGAAAAACAAAGGGAGGCAAAGCACAACAAACCCACGGAGCCAAGCGCAGGTCATCTGAGAAGGAAGCGGAGGAGGAGGACCAGAGGGGAGAAAAGATCCCTTTTGAGTGTTTAGTCACACACATCAAAGGGAACACGCGCTGGGCCTTCATTTGCATTGTGCCAGCATTCGACGTGGTCCAGTTGGAAAGGAGAGAAAGAGAGAGAGGCAGGAGAAGAGCCAAGTACATCCCAGGCTTTGAAGGGAAAAAACTAAATTGCTGGCTAAGGCGAGGAGGACTCTCTCGAGCATCCATTTCCTTGGCAAGGTCTATGTATGTCGAAGGGATGGATGTCGTGTGGATCCTGCCCCACAGAGAAGCTGAAGGCCTATATGGGGCCCTCCAGGTGGTATGTTGAATGGCCACAGGGGCGGTCCTACAGGTAGGCCAAGGAAGTGGCCGCATGGGGTGCCATCTGGGAAGGGGCAAATTCCCCCGCGACGTCGGAGCCCACAAGGCCGGGGCCCAAAAGCAGGCAGCCGCGGCGCTGCCTGTGGAACATCGGCAGGGCCAGGATGCTGTCTGGCGCCGGTACCGGCGCCAGACAGCATCCTGGCCCTGCCGATGTTCCACAGGCAGCGCCGCTAATGCCTGCTTTGGGCCCCGACTCCAGGCGCCCCGACGTCGCTTCTGGGCATGCGCTGAGGTTTTCGCGCAGGCGCAGTTGCTCCGGAACTGAAGTTGAGCGCAGGAGCAATTGCGCATGCGCGAAAACCTCCACGCATGCTCAGTAGCTCCTGTGCGCAGAAGCCTGTAAGCAAAGCACTTGTCTCCGCCCTGCTGCCAAATACCGTGGCCCAATTGGGCAGGCAGTGGGAGAGGGGAGTGGAGCCAAAGGGGTATTGGCGACGTATTGCCTCCTGACAGTCGCTACCGGAAGTAGCCGCCGCGCGCTGAGGCGAACTCCCTCGCCAGGCCCAGTCACGTGTGAACCCTACCACAACCGCCCACCTCCCCACGCGCGTGCCGGCCAGGAGCATCAAGGAGAGACAGGCGCAACTGCGCAGTCAAATACTAATATATAATATTTTATTTTACTTTATTTTGGGTTATTTGAGTTTTATAGGAGTAATGAAAATATTTAGTAGAGGATAATTTTATTTAAATACATAATTTTATTTATTATTTTATAATATAATAACATAATTGAATGTTATATTATATTATAATGTCAATATATTTTAATATAATTATATTGTAATGTAGTATAATTATGATATAATATAGTATGAATATGTACTATAATATATTGTATATACATAATACTACTAATGGTATTGTGATATTATAATTGTATATTTGTTTTACATGGGGGGCGCCAAAATAATATTCGCTTACCATATAAAATTACCTTAGACTGCCCCTGCTTCCGATGCCCACTGGGACCTTCCGCTGTCCACTGGTCACTTCTGATGCCGAAGCGACCCTTCTGATACCTACTAGATGCCCATTGGAACCTTCTGATGTCCGCAGAGCGATTCTGGTGCCCAATGGAACCTTCTGATGCCCACTAGATGCCTATTGGGACTTTCTGATGTCCATTAGTTTATTATGGTACCTAATAGACCCTTCTGATACCCTGTAGATGCCTACTGGGATATTCTGATGTCCACCGGTCAATTCTGATGCCTAATGAACCTTTTTGAAACCCACTGAATGCTCACTGGGACCTTCTAATGCCCAACCATAACTCTAACCCAAACCTTTTGATGCCCAGTGGTCAATTCTGATGCATAATGGAGACTTCTGATGCCCACTGGTCAATTCTGATGTATAATGGACCCTTCTGATACCCACTTGATGCCCACTGGGACCTTCTAATGACCAATGATCAATTTTGATGCACAATGGAGACTTCTGATGCTCACTGGCATAGTCTGATGCAGGGGTGGGCAACTATTTTTTCCAAGGGGCCACATGAGAGCCAAAAATATTATGGAGGGCCGCACCTAAAGGCGGAACTACATGCTAATATACATAATTTATTTATTTATTCACTTACTATATTTACTGTATATTACACATCATTAATATTAACATATTAATATATCAAGAAATATTCATATATTATTAGTATTAATATCATAATTATTATATTATAGTATATATATAAACATAATATATTGAAATTATAATATATCATATAACATTATATTATATTATTTATTATATTATTTTATTATTGTTATAAAATTATTATACAATAATAATAAAAACCAGTAAAATAACATAATGCTTCCTTATAGTCCCCTTCTCTGGAGGTAAGCCAGGGGCCCTTAGGCGGGCCGGATAGAATCAGCCAAAGGGTCGCATCCGGCCCCCGGGCCGCAGTTTGCCCACCCCTGGTCTGATGCCTACTGGATCCTTCTGATATCCACTAGATGCCCACTGAGACCTTCTGATGCCTAATGCTCATTTCAGATGGCTAATGGAGCCTTTGATAGCCACCAAGTGCCCACTGGGACCTTCTGACGTCCACTGGTCAATTCTGATGTATAATGGACCCTTCTGATACCCACTAGATGCCCTTTGGGATGTTCTGATGCCCACTGGTCAATTCAGATGCCTAATGGACCCTTCTGATACTCACTAGAAGCCCATTGTGACCTTTGAGTGTCCTCAGGTCAATTCTGGTTCTCGATGGACTCTTCTGATGCCCACTGGTCAATTCTGGTGCCCAATGGACCCTTCAGATACCCACTGAGATCTTCCGATGCCCAGTTGACTCTTCTGATGCCCACTAGATGGCCACTGGGACCTTCTGATGCCTATTGGGACCATCTGATGCCCAGTGGTCAATCTTGATGCATAATGGAGACTTCTAATGCCCACTGGCATAGTTTGATGCCTACTGGACCCTTCTGATACTCACTAGAAGCCCATTGTGACCTTTGAGTGTCCTCGGGTCAATTCCAGTTCTCGATGGACTCTTCTGATGCCCACTGGTCAATGGACCCTTCAGATACCCACTGAGATCTTCCGATGCCCAGTGGACTCTTCTGATGCCCACTAGATGGCCGCTGGGACCTTCTGATGCCCACTGGTCACTTCTGATACCCATTGGATCCTTTTGAAATCCACTAGTTGCCCACGGGGACCTTCTGATGCTTAATGGTCAATTCTGATGTATAATGGACCCTTCTGATACCCACTAGATGCCCATTGCGACCTTCAGATGCTCACTGGTCAATACCGATGCCCAATGGATCTTTCTGATGCCCACTGGTCAATTCCAGTGCCCAATGAACCCTTCAGATGGCCACTGGACCCTTCTGACGCCCACTGGACACTTCTGACCCCCACTAATCAATTTTTATGACTGTTGGACACTCCTGCACCCCAGTATCTCCAAGTGGCAGTCTGGTTGCACATCAAGGCGTGTCCTAACGTGCATTGGTGTCCAAGTAGTATTGACCTTGGCCCATCCTTTGGGCAATGGATGTTGTAATGCTGGCGCATTCCTTGTGGCAGTGTTTCCCAACCAGTGTGCCGTGGCACACTAGTGTGCCCTGAGCGACCATCAGGTGTGCCGTGGGAAATGGGAACCTCCAATCCGCTTTCTTCCCCCTCCTGCCGAACACTTTTTCTTCTCCACCCGAGCTCCCTTCTTCCCAGCCTCGCTCTGCTCGCTTTGCCTCGCTTTGCTCTGGGGCGAGTCTGCGCAGTAGCGCCTGCACTGATCACGTCTCCCTCCCTCCCCCCTCCCCTCCTGAACACGCTCACGCTGCCCCCTCGAATCAAAATGGCAGCAGAAACGGCAGAAAGAAGAAAAAGTAAGTGTTGGGCAGGAGGGGGAAGAAAGGGCGCGAAGGGGGAGGAAGAGGTCTCGGTTGAAAGCTGGCATTGGCAAACTTGGCCCTTCTGGGTGTTTTGGACTCCAACTCTCACCATTCCTAGCAGCCTCAGGCCCTTTTCCTCCCCCCCCCCCTCAGCCATTTAAGTGGAAAAGGGCCTCAGGCTGTTAGGAATGGTGGGAGTTGGAGTCCAAAGCACCCAGAGGGCCAAAGTTTTCCCATGCCTGTTTGAGGGACCTTAAAGTGGTGAGCCTCCTTCCAACATTGTGATTCTGGATAGAAAACAAACAACAACATAACATTGTTTGAGTCCACAGTGCTCTCTGGGTGTAGGTGAACTACAACTTCCAAACTCAAGGTCAATTCCCAAGCAAACCCTTTCAGTACTTTCTGTTGGTAATGAGAGTTCAATATGCCAAGTTTGGTTCAATTCCATTGTTGTAAGAGTTCAGGATGCTCTTTGATTGTGTGTTAACTATAAATCCAAGAAACTGTAACTCCCAAATGTCAAGGTCTATTCCCCCAACTCCATCTGTGTTCACATTTGGGCATATTGAGTATTCATGCCAAGTTTGGTCCTGATCCAACATTGTTTCAGTCAACAATGGATATAGGTGAACTACATCTCCAAAACCCAAGGTCAATGCCCACCAATCCCTTATAGTATTTTCTCTTGGTTATGGGAGTTCTGTGTGGGAAGTTTGTGTCTTTCTGCCATTCCTGCCAGGATATCTATGTTGTGCTCATTGAAACAGGCCCAGGTTTCACACTGAGTGTATAAATACATTTTAAAACAGATTAACTATACGTATTACTGTGTTAGAGTGTCATTTCGGTTGGTGGTGTGCCCCAGGATTTTGTAAATGTGAAAAATGTGCCGCGGCTCAAAATTTTTTGAAAAACACTGCCTTGTGGGAATGTTTTTGACGGCCCTTCAGTCTCCCCTCAACAAAACCCTGGCATTGCTCTTCTTCCCCCGTCTCCCTGTTCCGTGCGCTCTTTCCTCTCCTTCTTTCTTTTCCTCACTCAAAACAAGGTCCCGGTGGACTTCCACGGAAGAGGGTCGGCTGCCTTCAAGGCCACGCGGTGTTTTAAGAAAACAGGCCAAGCAGCAAACGATGGCGGCAAAAACGATGCCTGGCGGGAAAGTGGATCTCGTGCCCCCAAAGAAGTAGGATTTCGCTTTGCCCCATAAGAAGCAGGCTGCTAAGATACTGAGACGTCGAGGAGGAGACAGTGGAACAAATTAATATAGTAAACCGCAATTAATCACCGGAGTTGGGTTGTATTTATTCAAGAACTCAGCCTGAGTCGGAGAATTAAGCAGCCACGCTGCTTAGGGGGAAAAAGAAGTGGCAACTTAATCTATCATTAAAATCAGTTCTTGCCACTGAGGGAGCCAAGGCTTTGCCTATCTGTTCGGGAGGGCAGCCGGAGGGGGATCTTGGGAATTATAGACTAGTCAGCCTCGCTTCAGAACCAGGTAAATTAGCTGGAGAAAGTAATTAAAGATGGCCTGATAGGAGAGGGCAAAGCCGTAGGACTTCGGGAAGGCGAATGTGTTGCCTTCCCCACCAAAATAAGGCTGTTTTGGGGAGCCAAAGGATTAAGGTTCGCCGGCAGATAAAATTGATTCGGCTTCTCAAAGCCTTAGATAAAGGTCCTGGGAAACTGAGGAAACTTGTTAAGGAAAAGATCCGAGATGGATTAGGAATAACCCAAATGAGCACCAAAAGTGTTGTAGTTTTGTAAGTTCTTCGGCCTTCTCTGCCAAATGACATCTCCCATTGAGCCATGGCAGTCAACGTGGTGTCAAACTGCCATCATTGATGAACTGTTGATGAACTGTTGGCAGCAGTTAGACCAGGGGTGCTCACACTTTTCCAGCATGCGAGCTACTTGTAAATTAACCAAGTCAAAAAGATCACCTACCTTATGCGCGTGCACATGCACACACCTTCCTCCGCAGGCCCAGCCTTCCTCTTTACCGCCCCTCTCGCCTGGCTCCATGGCGGATCCGGGCGAGAGAGAGGTGGAGGAGCGCCAGGCAGGACCTGGGAGGCCCAACCTTCCCTTCTCTCACGCCTCTCTCGCCTGGCCCATGGCGGATCCGGGCGAGAGAGAGGTGGGAGGAGCGCCAGGCGGGGCCTGGGGAGGCCCAACCTTCCTCTCCACCGCCCCACTCTCGCCTGGCTCCACGGCGGAGCCGGGCGAGAGAGAGCTGGAAGGAGCGCCAGGCGGGGCCTGGGGAGGCCCAGCCTTCCTCTCCACCGCCCCTCTGTTCTCCGGCTCCATGGCGGCTCCGGGTGAGAGAGGTGGAGGAGCGCCAGCGGGGCCTGGGAGGCCCAACCTTCCTCCCCCCCGCCCCTCTCTCGCACCGCTCCATGGCAGAGCCGGGCGAGAGAGAGGTGGTAGGAGTGCCAGGCGGGGCCTGGGGAGGCCCAGCCTTCCTCTCCACCGCCCCTCTTGCCTGGCTCCATGGCGGATCTGGGTGAGAGAGAGGTGGGAGGAGCGCCAGGCAGGGCCTGGGGAGGCCCAGCCTTCCTCTCCACCGCCCCTCTTGCCTGGCTCCATGGCGGATCCGGGTGAGAGAGAGGTGGGAGGAGCGCCAGGCGGGGCCTGGGGAGGCCCAACCTTCCTCTCCACCGCCCCACTCTCGCCTGGCTCCATGGCGGAGCCGGGCGAGAGAGAGCCAGAAGGAGGGCCAGGCGGGGCCTGGGGAGGCCCAACCTTCCTCTCCACCGCCCCTCTCTCGCACAGCTCCATGGCAGAGCCGGGCGAGAGAGAGGTGGAAGGAGTGCCAGGCGGGGCCTGGGGAGGCCCAGCCTTCCTCTCCACCGCCGCTCTCGTCCGGCTCCATGGCGGAGCCGGGGAGAGAGGTGGAAGGAGCGCCAGGCGGGGCCTGGGGAGGCCCAGCCTTCCTCTCACCACCCCCTCTCGCCCGGCTCCATGGCGGATCCGGGCGAGAGATGTGGGTGGGCGCCAGGCGGGGCCTGGGGAGCCCAGCCTTCCTCCACCCCTTGCCTGGCTCCATGGCGGATCCGGTGAGAGAGAGTGGAAGGGAGTGCCAGGCGTGGCCTGGGAGGCCCAACCTTCCTCTCCACGCCCCCTCTCTCGCCCGGCTCCATGGCGGATCCGGGTGAGAGAGAGAGGAGGGCGCCAGGAGGGGCCTGGGAGGCCCAACCTTCCTCCACCACCCCTCTTGCCTGGCTCCATGGCGGATTTGGGTGAGAGAGAGAGGTGGGAGGAGCCAGGCGGGGCCTGGGAGGCCCAGCCTTCCCCTCCACCGCCGCTCTCTCGCCCGGCTCCATGGCGGAGCCGGGCGAGAGAGAGGTGGAAGGAGCGCCAGGCGGGGCCTGGGGAGGCCCAGCCTTCCTCTCCACCACCCCTCTCTCGCCCGGCTCCATGGCGGATCCGGGCGAGAGAGAGGTGGGAGGAGCGCCAGGCGGGGCCTGGGGAGGCCCAGCCTTCCTCTCCACCGCCCCTCTTGCCTGGCTCCATGGCGGATTTGGGTGAGAGAGAGGTGGAAGGAGCGCCAGGCAGGGCCTGGGGACCCAGCCTTCCTCTCCACCGCCCCTCTCTCGCCCGGCTCCATGGCGGAGCCGGGCGAGAGAGAGGTGGATGGTGGAGCGCCAGGCGGGGCCTGGGGACCCAGCCTTCCTCCACCGCCCCTCTCTCGCCTGGCTCCCATGGCGGCGGGAGCCGGCGCGAGAGATGGCGGAGGTGGAAGGAGCGCCAGGCGTGGCCTGGGGAGGCCCAACCTTCCTCTCCATCGCCCCTCTCTCGCCCGGCTCCATGGCGGATCCGGGTGAGAGAGGTGGGGAGGAGCGCCAGGCGGGGCCTGGGGAGGCCCAACCTTCCTCGTCACCGCCCCTCTCTCGCCCGGCTCCATGGCGGAGCCGGGCGAGATAGAGGTGGGTGGAGCGCCAGGCGGGGCCTGGGGAGGCCCAGCCTTCCTCTCCACCGCCCCTCTTGCCTGGCTCCATGGCGGATTTGGGTGAGAGAGAGGTGGGAGGAGCGCCAGGCGGGGCCTGGGGAGGCCCAGCCTTCCTCTCCACCGCCGCTCTCTCGTCCGGCTCCATGGCGGATCCCGGCGAGAGAGAGGAGGGAGGAGCGCCATGCGGGGCCTGGGGAGGCCCAGCCTTCCTCTCCACCGCCCCTCTTGCCTGGCTCCATGGTGGATTTGGGTGAGAGAGAGGGGGGAGCCGCCAGGCGGGCCTGGGAGACCCAGCCTTCCTCTCCACCACCCCCTCTCTCGCCCGGCTCCATGGCGGATCCGGGCGAGAGATGTGGTGGGCGCCAGGCGGCTCCAGGGCCTGGGAGGCCCAGCCTTCCTCTCCCCACCGCCCCTCTTGCCTGGCTCCATGGCGGGTGAGAGTGGGAGGAGCGCCAGGGTGAGAGAGAGGTGGGAGGAGCGCCAGGCGGGGCCTGGGGAGGCCCCAGCCTTCCTCTCCACCGCCGCTCTCGCCCGGCTCCATGGCGGATCCGGGTGAGAGAGAGGTGGAAGGAGCGCCAGGCGGGGCCTGGGAGGCCAGCCTTCCTCTCCACCACCCCTCTTGCCTGGCTCCATGGCGGATCCGGGCGAGAGAGATGTGGGTGGCGCCAGGCGGGGCCTGGGAGGCCCAGCCTTCCTCTCCACCGCCCCTCTTGCCTGGCTCCATGGCGGAGCCGGGTGAGAGAGAGGTGGAAGAGGCGCCAGGCGGGGCCTGGGGAGGCCCAGCCTTCTCCACCACCCCTCTCTCGCCCGGCTCCATGGCGGATCCGGGTGAGAGAGAGGTGGGAGGAGCGCCAGGCGGGGCCTGGGGAGGCCCAGCCTTCCTCTCCACCGCCCCTCTCTGCCTGGCTCCATGGCGGATCCGGGTGAGAGAGAGGTGGGAGGAGTGCCAGGCGGGGCCTGGGGAGGCCCAGCCTTCCTCTCCACCGCCCCCTCTTGCCTGGCTCCATGGCGGATTTGGGTGAGAGAGAGGTGGGAGGAGCGCCAGGCGCCAGGCGGGCCTGGGGAGGCCCCAAGCCTTCCTCTCCACCGCCGCTCTCTCGTCCCGGCTCCATGGCGGAGCCGGGTGAGAGAGAGGAAAGGAGCGCCAGGGGGCCTGGGGAGGCCAGCCTCTCCCCACCACCCCCTCTCGCCCGGCTCCATGGCGGATCCGGGCGAGAGGTGGGTGGAGCGCCAGGCGGGGCCTGGGAGGCCCAACCTTCCTCTCCACCGCCCCTCTTGCCTGGCTCCATGGCGGACCCGCGCGAGAGAGAGGTGGGAGGAGCGCCAGGCAGGGCCTGGGGACCCAGCCTTCCTCTCCACCCCTCTCTCGCCCGGCTCCATGGCGGAGCCGGGCGAGAGAGAGGTGGAAGGAGCGCCAGGCGGGGCCTGGGGAGGCCCAGCCTTCCTCTCCACCGCCCCTCTCTCGCCCGGCTCCGAACAACTGGACCTCCTGGAAGTACCCAGTCTCAAATCTGTCAATTTAACATCTACGCGGCGCAGAGCCTTTTCTGTGGTATTGCCCTTGATCTGGAATACTCTTCCAAATGAAGTGCGGGCCTTACAAGACCTACCATTCTTTCGTAAGGCCTGCAAGACCCATCTTTAGCGTTTAATTGTTGAGTATGCTATAACCTTGCCGGTTAATTTTAATCTGTTGTTTGCTCTCTGTGATGTTTAATATGACTGTGAGCCGCTCCGAGCCCTCGGGAGTGGAGGCGTACAAGTTTGAATAATAAATAAATAAATAAATAATTCAACACAATTGTCGAGAGAACAATTCAATCGTCATTGCACTATTCCACATTCACTTATCGCTCTCCAAGAGCTTGGTACCAAAACCACATTTTGAAGGTCAGGAGGGAGGGGGCTGATCTGATTTCACTAGGAAGGGAGTTCCACAGCCAAGGGCTCATCACTGAAAAGGCCCTGTCCCTCATCCCCCATCAGTTGCACCTGCAAAGTAGGCAGGACTGAGAGCGCGGCCTCCCCCAGAAGATGTTAACCTTCGAGGTGGTTCCTATAGGGAGACACATTCGGATGGGTAAGCTGGTTTTGGCCTTTAAAGCCCTAAACGGTTCTGGTCCAACTTACCTGTCGAACGCATCTCGGTCCAATGTATATTTAGGATTGTGTGAAGACAGCGCTGATGAAAGCATTCGAGGTTGTAGGTGTTGGCGATAGGTGACCCATGTTTCAGACCCATAGAGGGAGAATAGACAGTACGATCGCTCTGTACACACTGATTTTGGTGCTTTGCGTCAGGTTTTTGTTGCTCCAGACTCTTTTGTGAAGCCTTCCAAATGCACTCTATGCCTTTGCTAATCTGTGATCTATCTCTTTGTCAATCTTGGCGCCTGAAGAGATGATGCTTCCCAAGTAGGTGAATTGCTGAAGGGATTTAAGCACAGATGTGCCTATGCTGACGTGGGGATGATTGTGTTATTCCTGTGGTGTGGACTGGTAGAGGACTTCCGTTTTCTTCAGGCTGACTTCCAGCCCAAACAGCTCTGCAGCTGCTGCAAAGCAGGATGTTTGGCGCTGCAGGGCTGCTTCTGAATGGGCGACAAGGGCAACATCGTCAGCAAAAAGCAGCTCACGGACTAGATAGTTTAGAGTCTTAGTGCGAGCCCTCAGGCGGCTTAAGTTGAACAAGCTACCATCAGGACGATGGTGTACATATATGCCATCTTCTTCTTTGAGGTCTGCCGTAGCCCTTTGGAGCATCATGCTGAAGAAGATTGTAAATAGGGTTGGTGCAAGAACACAACCTTGCTTCACTCCATTACTTATTAGACAGGGGGC